>QVOA01010885.1:0-15275 GCA_014825685.1 Pseudomyrmex cubaensis | reverse complement strand
AAACCGAAAAAATTACCGGTAAATATGGGTAAATATACCGGTATTATCGTATACCGGTATGACGTCATACCGGTATTTCTGCATTTCGGCTCGCATAAGGGTTTTCATGGTATTACCGAAAAATATCGGTAAAATATCGGTATTTTGCATACCGGTATAAGTCCCTGATTTAAACGTCGTTTTATCTACGAGTCGTGTCCGTCAATCGCTCCTCGTAATTTCGCGAAATAACCGAATGAAAACTGTGGATCTGTATCTCGATTCTCTCATTTGCAAAAAAGCGCCCTGCGTGTCGAGTTTCTCCGCGAGTTCCGTCGCGGACAAAAAACAAATTGCCGCGTGTCCCGCGCCGAACGGCCGTCCGTCGTTCGCAGTCAAATATATACACACTCTCGGTTCGGGACACGGCGAAGAGATTGACAGCGGAGTTACACGCGGCAATTTGAATTGCATCAGAGCGTGACGCTATACGTAAAATACATCGCCCCGCCGCGCCGCGCCGCGCCGCACAAATACCGCTTTCTATATTCCGTGCATTTATATTGCTGATCTTCTTAACTGGATTTCGCGCACGTGTTCCGCCTCCCATGAGGCCCTCGCACAGTTTCGGAATTTTATTGGTCTGTTTTTCTTTTTTTTTTTTTTTTAGCCAACTTTACGCTCTCCCTCGCGTCCTGTCGTTTAGTCGAACGAATTTCGAGCTTCATCGATCTCGACCGCAGACGCGCGTTTCGCGCGGAAGAGTATCTCGAACCTATAATACGAGGGAGAAGAATTCTCGCGAGAAAAAAAGAAGCTACGATTAAATTACGTTGACATTGAGGAGGGAAAAAAAAAAACGTTGGCACGTGTATTACACGAATGAAAAATTTTGTTTGCACGCTACTTTTCATGTCTGAGGTAATAACAATCAGCGCGTTAAAAAACGAGTCCGAAAAAAAAAAACAAAAGCTGAAAAAATATCTCTTAAAGCGCTTGTTGAATTCTTGCTTTCATAATTCTTCGCGGACTTGATAAAAGAGCAAATGTAATTTATGGTCGGAAAAGTGTTTTTACTGTACATTTAAAATGCGTGTGTGTGTGTGTGCGCGCGCGCTTGCGCGTTTTACACGACTAAAATAAAATTTAAAATACATGTTGATACCGGTTACGAAGATAATTATCTGTAACAACACGCCGCGCGTCCGGTTTAACGAACGGAAATATTATTCTTGCATAAAATATTATACGGGTTTCCAATTTCTCGAGGGAGCGCAAATATAACGTTGCCTCGGCAACGCGGAAGGCTTTCTGAAAAAAGCCTCTTCCCGTAAAGCAGCGCAACGTGCATATTTCACCCGCGCGCGCGTGCGAGCAAATAAAAATTCTGCCAACAATATAACGGACGACTATAAAAGATTTTAAAATAGAAGCGCGCGCGGGAGACTTGATGTCGCGGAATTTCGCGTTATATATCGTCCCAACATTGAAATACCACTTCTGCTGCATTTTCCACACAATAAATCTTCCCTCAACAGCGATATAATAACAATCGTACAACAACTGAACGGAATTTCGTGACGTTTTAACGACGAAATTTCATTCTTGTATTTTCATATAGTTAGCTGGTCGTTTAGCGCGCGTTTTTTTCCGCTGAATAATTTTAGTATCGTCCGAATGTAGAAAAAAAGTAACGTTATAATACGTAATATTACGTACAAAAATTTATTTGTATAATTAAATTATTATTTATATTTTACATTTGATTTCACGCAATTACAGACATACTGCATCGACCAGATTTATTGTCGCTTCTCGCGAATATATCGCGCAATTATGAAACACAAAAAAGATATACCGGAGTTTAATTGTTTCAGAATTATCTCAAGAGAACCGTGTACTCGCGGTTTTTAATTATTAAAAACTGCGTGTAGTGTGTGCTTGTAAAAAAATTCAATTCTCCGTTAAATCTGTGCGCGGCTTTTATATTCGTGAATATACGCGCACAATTTAAAACCACGCATAGAAATAACGCAATTAAAAATGTACTCTTTGTTCCACGGGAAATGTACGCGTGTGCACGGGGATCTTTTCTCGTCGTTAAAACAAACGCGGTCGCAAAAATAAAATCGCGCGTCGAGTTATTTATGAGATTTTAGCGTATAAATGGTAATATAACCGCGCGCGCATATACACGACCGCATCATCGCGGAATGCACATTTCCGGCGTTTCCGCATCGCGAGAAAACCACCTGTTATTTTTCTCGACGAAAGTGCGCGAGGAGGACAAAACGCTGTGATTCCAGAATAGATCAAACTCCAGTGTAAAAAAAAAAAAAATAAATTGCGCGAACAGTCTCGTGTGCGCTGCTACCTGTCGCCCGAGTTTTTTTCGTTCCAAAACTCATAAAAAATAAAAACAATAAAAAAGGGCGGATCGGAGGAAGTTTTGTGTTTGCGCAACGCAAACACAAGAATTCTCGCGGTGTGTTTTCGAAACGTCTCGATTAAAATTTATTCCGAATTAAAAATTAGCGAAAATTACGCTCCGGCCAAAATAATTGTTTACTTGCATCAACCGTCTGAATATTATCCTCATTTGTTTGCTTTCTTTATAGCACGATAGTATTTATCCAGTTTCTGCATTAAACCAACGGTTTTCGGGAGGATAATGAATCTCGGAGCTGGAAAATGTCGAGACGCGTTATTATCGTCGTCCTACAAAGGGATAATGCTCGTCGTCCCATCTGGGGACACGACTCGCTCGACGAACAGGTGCTGAAAGCGGGTATATCCGACTAAGTAAACACGTCGTGCGCGCGCGCGCGCGCTGTACCAGCGGTGATCAATTACGTGATTATAAATCAGAATCTCTCGGTTTCTTCGAGCGCGGCAAAAAGGAGGGAAAGGCTCCTCGATATCAGCTTGGCTCCAGACATCCTGGCGCCGTATAAAAGAGCCTCCTTCTCAAGAGCGTCCGATTCAAGATATGTATACACGCTCGAAGATGTAGAATGACAATCTATTTCGGACATCATATATCCGATATGTGTTTAGCATGAAGAAAAACACGAGGGAGAACATTATATTGCGCGGAATTGTGTTCTGAGGTAACGACGCGGACGTCTCAATAGCGACATTCTTGGAAATATGTGTTTGCTCGCATGTTTTGGCGTTGTTGTAAATAAAATTTCACTTGGAAAAAAATTTTCGACAATTTTCAGACTATTCTACATAATAAAATTCAAAATAAAACTTTGTTTTTTTCATAAATATATAGGATCTCCAAACTAAATTAAAAAAAAAAAAAAAAAAACAAAAAAAATGTACACAATGTTATGTACAATATTGCGTACATTGTACAATCATTTCTCACTTCTTTTAGCTTTAAAAAGAAATATTAATGTTATATATCTGTATATTAATTTTACATAATCTTTGTACAAAAAAGTTATTTAAACACGACCGTGCAAATTTGCCATATCCAGGTTGATGTCACATGTTTTTAAAGGAATTATAAAGTAAATAATTTCTCTGTTTTTAAAAGTAAATTTTTGTTTTTTTATAAAGTAAATAATTTCTGGTTTTATGTTTTATTATAGTTAGTGAAAAATTATATATGCATTATAAGTTATAACTATTATATATCAAGTATAATTATTTATAAAACCATTAACAATCTATTTATAAAACATTTATTTATAGAAAATTAATTTTTATAAATAAACGCTTACATTTAAGTGTTTGAAAACAGATGATACTTTAATTTAAATAAAAATACCATAACTTTTAAAATATATTGTACTTGTTTGAGGGTAACGCGCAGAACAGCAATTACCTTCATGGTGTGACAATTAATCTCATCTCATTTGAGTCAATCTATGCCAAACGTTTATTTTTAATAAAAGATATTATATTTGTAAAGTATGTTGTAACAAAGAGGTTAAATATAATAATAAATATAAGAATGATCTAAAACTATTATAATTTTTATACCTAAGATGAAAATTTTGCAGAAATTTTTGTAAGATTACTAAAATAACTGAAAAATATATAAAGACAAGAAAAACCTCGCCATGCCCAATTTTACAAAAATGTAAATACCATATATCATGTTTTTCCTATTTTGTACACATGACTATCATGACAATAGCATTTACATTATAAAAAAAAATATTTTCCTGCAAGCAAATTATTGGCCATGTGACAACTAGCCTCGATATTCTCTATGTTCTATTTCTTTTTTTTGCCACTGAAAATGACTTGAAACGCAGTCAAATATACATTTGCAGAAAGGAGAAAGATTTATTTGTTAAACAAGAACTATAGTTCACATATAAAATTGCGTTAGATTTTGAAAAATCTACTTATATATGAAAACTGCATTTTGTCTTTTTGAGTTTTTTTTTTTTGGATGACAAAGAAACTCAGAGTTACGACAGAGACTGCGAGACTGACTGAGTTACGGTTCTTCCTCCCTTTAACCCTTCGCGATGCCCATGGGTGAACGTGCTTTAATCCACCGCTTTCCCAAGCTTTCCTTCTTGGCTACTGTTCTCCGAGGTAATCCAATTTCCACGTGCACCGTGCGAGGGAAAAACTCATTAATCCGTTGGTTAGTAACTTGTCTTATCCGGAAAGAAAACAGAAATCTTTTTGCGAGTTAAATGCAAAAGTTTTCGATTTTTTATCACTTTTTTCCTCGGCGGTAATTCTTTTCGGATAAAATCTCGAAACTTTAAGAGAAAAAACCCATTATTCTCTTAAAAAAAGAAAAACAATATTAATTCTTCTTTTTCAATAGCTCGCGTTATTTATTTAAAGTTCGCGACACGATAGCTTGTAATTTTCAATACGCTGAATGAATCCCGTAACAATATCACTTTTTTTCCTTTTTCGCGTAGAAACTTTTATTCGCCGAATAACAAAACAAGTTTCATTTATCTTCTTTTTAAATTCCACTCGAATCGAAGTGTGTCAATGACGCGCGCGCTTTCGCCGGCACTATTTAAAAACTCCCTTTACACAAACTCGGGAGTTTGAAGAGCTTGAGAAAAAAGTTTTTTCTATTTTATTTACAATAGAATTCACATCACGTGAATGGGAGGTGGAAAGGGGAGTTTCACCACCCATCTATCTGCCAGAAGGAAACTTCGTAGGCGGTGTAGTGAGATCACCAGGCTCGTTTCAATAGCGTCTTCTGCGATAACAAGAGCGCGGGAGAGAGGGAAACATAAGAGGAATTCCAAGGGGGCTATTGTGCGTTACTCGTGTATACGACATCATAAAGCCGCGCTGCTAACGTCGTCACAGCGCATTTCCTCTTAACGATCTCTCGGCATTAAGTTTTAAGAGTCCGTTAACGAGTCCTACTGTCGTTCTCTCGACAGCGGACGACACAGCCGCGGGTCCAAGAGTTCGTCCCCTTTTTCTCCGACCAACGAAAGCAGTTCGCGAAAATTCTCTAATTAACTCGCCCAAAAGGACGCTTTTTTTTTTTTTTTTTGCGCGCGCGCGGAATTACGAGTATTCGCGACCGTTTCGCGCGAGAAAATTAGCACGAGAGTATCAGAAAACGAGGAAAAATGAAAAGAGGCCGTGAAATATTTTTCTCTCTGGAGAAAATTAACATCATTAAAAAAACGCGCGCGTTCGTTCCGTTACCGACCCTATTTTATCCTGTATCGTAATCCGACTGTCATCACACACCATTAACGAATCTCCGATGTTGTCATCAGAAGAAAATTGAATTTGGTGGAAATCCAGACTTTTCGCGTGAAAAATTTATATCGGAACGCGAACGCATCTAACTGGCCGAAGTTCAAACGTATATCATTCGCAAAACTACCACCGTCCTACATTCTTTTTCGGAAGACCACGAAAACTTTTTACTTGAATAAAACAGAGCGCGAGATTTTTCAACGAGAAAAGAGAAACATATTGACGGTGACACGTTTTTTTTTTTTTTTTCTAGATCGAAATGCGGGCAAAGTGCTTATCCGCACATCGTGAAATCGCGCGCAGTGCAATGCGGCCAAAAGGGCAGGCTGCTGAAATCAAATGCATTTGGTCGCGATCCCGTTCGACCGATCATTTTCGATAATTAAATGTCAGGTCGTTTAGCGGGGAATCACAGAGGGAGAAAGAGAGAAAGAGAGAGGGAGAGAGAGAGAAATGACACGGACAAGCCGCTCTTCCGCCCGTTCGAAAGGCACTAAACGAGTCATCTGTACTATATTTCGAGAATCGATAGCTCCTGATCAAGTATCCGGAGCATTAAATCCTCTGCCTCGCGTACTGTGTGCCACCGGTATTATCTTAATATTTTCTCCTCTCGACTTTCCCTCGATATGTATTTTTCTTGCATTAGTAAAAAAAACAAATATAAAATATAGTAGCGTAAAAAAGATATCAAAAAAAGCGAGAAAATGCATATTTGGACCGTCTGTTTCGTATGAAACAGACGTATCCACGTACATAAATCGATCTCGCGCGCGACAAAAAAAATTTATCGATATGGCGAAATCTTCTCTCCTAAATTTCTCGCAAGTGGAAAGTCACGAGACATAATAAAGGAAGAATAATCGCCGGATAACATCCGGACATGACTGTATACGTACACACCATTCGTTCTTGCCGTGTCGCAACAACAACTCGACATTGCGAAGGATTTTACGCTCCTTTTCCGTAGTTTTTAATTCGTGGGTCGGAAGAAGGTAAAGAGAAATAGAAAAAGAGAGAGAGAGAGATTAAAAGGATTGGGACTACGTCGGAGGGGTGAATCGGTGATGCGAAAAAAAATTGCCGCTCTCCAGATGTTTGAAAATATTTATTTTTTTTTTTTCGCCGTGATTACATGCATGTCACATCTACGCGTATATGCGTGTTGCAATTACACAAGTACTAATGCAATGGGTCATTACCAAGTGATGTTAATTGCGTCGCGCGGGAATATCGGCCGCGAGAAACCACGAGCGATCACGGACAAATATACTCTCTCTGTGTATGTGTGTATATGTGTGTGCGCACGTTTACACGCACCAAAATCGATATTTCACGCCTCTCCTTCTCTCTCTCCTCTCGCGCGTATCGAATCCTGTTGGTCGATTGGTCGATACACTTGATACCGCGACGTTGACCGAGGATACGAACAAGCTTGCGTGCACGGAATCTGGATTGAGGTCGTTTGCGTAAATGCACAACGCAGATGATTGGACAATCGATGGAGCATTCCGCGGAGAGACGATTATCTCGATATATCTCCATGTACGTATGTATGTATGTATGTATGTATATATGTATGTTTCTCTCTCTCTCTCTCTCTCTCACTCACTCTTTCTTTTTATACGATATGTTTGTCCTTCGGCAGGAAGATTATTTTTTTTATTGTTTGTCGCAGAAGCGATATCACGGTCGCTTCAATACATATAATTATCCACTCGAAACAGATCTCATCTCCATGAGAGACATCAATTGATCGCGCGAGTCCTTCAAGTGCGCATCTTCACCCGGAGAATCTCTTCCCCCGAAAGGGATATCAATTCGCGAATGTGTATCGATCAAAGCGAAGCCGCACAGGAAACGGATTCTCATCCGGTACGTAAAAACGATCTCGCGCGAGATCTCGACCGACATTCAATAATCCGCTCGACGCTTAAAAAATTTAAGGACATTATTCAACGCTGTGTGTGTGTACGGTGTGATATGTCGACCTACGTTAGATATCGTTTTCGCGTTTCGCTCGCGCGAATTTTTTTTTTTGTTCAGCAGCAGCAGACTCAGCGAATTGGAATTACCCAGTGACACAGCAAAGCGCCTTCATCGTCGTCTATTTTTCTTTTTTTTTTTTTTTTTTGTCTTCGCGATCTCTTTCTCTCGATACGCAATCGCCGATACTAAATATAATTCTCACGCCATCATTTTCCCTCGCCTTTTATGTAGAGAAGAGCAAGCTCCGGTCTAATTTGAGGCAATTTCACGATACGCCTCGGATATGTAATGTCGTCAATATATATTGTACTGGAATGCTCGCTCTCTAATGCGCTACCCAGGGAACGTGACCGCAATTTAGAAAAAAAAAAAAAAAATGAGATGTATCATTTTTTCCCCTTTTCTCTGGTAAATTTTGACACTTTTTTTTTTGTTATGAAAAAAATGATATTTTTTTCTCTCTGTTTCCGGCCGTTTTCTTTTCATTTCAGAAATAAGCATTTCGGTAATTAAAATTATCATTTTTTATTTTACAAAATATTTAATCGTATTTCATCTCTTTCTTTCTAGTCGAACGTGTCCAATATATCAAAAACTATCATTTTGATATTAATGAAAAAAAAAAACTATTTTCAACTATCTTTGGCAACGATCTTACATAGCTTCTTTCTCCTCGATACGTTTAATCGACTTTTGATGCTCGTAGAGCGGCCGATTTATACGTTGCTCTCTCCTGATTGGACGCCATTCAGGGGGAGAAGAGAAACGATGGCGTGCGAATGCTTTCTCCGCTCGCAATAGCGAGCAATAGGTACCGATACATCACCACGCGTCGCCGCCTCAACTGCGGCGGGTCTCTCACAGTCGAGTCGTTAGTTAAGTAGAGAGTGTCGGTGGCAAACGGTGGCGATGAGCGAAACCAATCTTTGGATCGATCGATCACCAGAAGCTCACACGGTTTAAAGGGTCCGCTCTCTTAAACGCAAAATATAGCACAGACACGGTAGAATTTCGAGGTAAATCGCGCACGGCAACGCCTTCCATTAGGATTCCGCTCATTCACTTCGCCCCCGATGTGCCGGCACTTCATTCCTTAAGTGATCTCTACAAATTGAATTACGGTGTACGACGTTACCGGTATCCATCATCGCGGGTACGCGTTGACGGAGTTCAGCAATGGCTTCCGTTCGTCGTTTGTGTTTACGTTAACGTCGTCGCACATAGATACGTGTTCGACTTTCGGAGAGACTGCTGTTACTTTTTTGTTTTTTCGCGAAATTATCGCGCAAAACAATATAACTTTTCTTTTCTCTCTCTCGCGCGCACGCGCGCGCATTAAAATTCCGACGCGGAAAAACTTGAACTAATTTTTCTCGAGAGAGCAATTTGGGTCGCGCTTTAAAGAAAGCGTATTGTGTGCGTTCGCTTGCAACGCTATCAAAATGTGTAAAAAAAAATTATGCGAGTTTAATACCGCGAGTATTAAAACTTCAACGGAAATGTTTGCCGAACAAGTGTTGTTAAAATTCAGCAAAGTTTTTTCTTTCTCAAGTTGAAGAGATTCTATTATTTGCGCATCGAGAGAAACGGATGTGATTACGTACTTTTCTTGTTTTTTGCCGCGACATTATGTGCGGCGTCGTACACACTACAAGATCCAATAACGCCTTTAAACATTATATATATATATAATGTAATTAAAAAAGGAAGTTTAATTGATTCCCCTCAGGGTTACAATATTTTTCAACATTCCACTTTTATATCCACGATCCATTTATATCCACAGTCCATTTGATTCAGTTCGCTTTTCAATCGATAAACTCAACAACTTGAAAGAGACCGGCCCGGAAAAATCCGACAGTGTGGATTCGAACTCGGGACCTCCCACTCGCAGCCCTCGCATTCAGACCGCGAGACCACTGGACCGGTTTATATAATGTAATTAATAATCTGTCTTTGTCGAGAGTTCGCACAACTTTTCACGTGTAAAAGCTATTATTGGATCCTAACATCAATTTGCCGAAACGTGATCGAGTTCGCAAGCTACGCAATTCAAGTCTCGAAATTCTTCACCGAGAGTGTAACGTAAGACCGAAATTATACTCACAAAACTTTATCCCAATATTTCGCACTGGATCCAATTAGTTCGGGCTCTTTCTGTACCCAGTTCTCCGACAAAGTTTTTATTCAATCTTTCTTTAGTAATTTTCGCGTTAAATCTCTTTCTCTTGATTTTTTTTTTTTTTTTTTTTTATCGGTTAATAATGAAAGAAACGCGAAAATATTTAATAAGTTAATGTCCTCTTCTCCCTTTATGCCCTTCAATCTGCTTTACTTCGAACTGCAAGTTAACTCCCCCGAGTTCTGAACGTTACCTCGTTGCTCCAAAAAGTTTTCAAGAGATCAAGTTTACTTCTTTCGCGAAGAGTTCGACTCTTTTTGGTTTTCTTACTCAGCTTCTCTCTCAAAAATTCGTTAGTATAATGATACTCGCGTATAATGATGACTTCTCTCGCCGGAGAAGAACATAAAACTGATAATAATATAAAATAAAACTGACCGAGATGCATGTAGTTCTGCGCTCAACTGCGATCTAATAACAAATTGCGAAACTTGAAATTATTTGCACACTCGTCTCACGTAGAACCTGATTACATCTGTCAAACACGTCGACTCGAAATTACGTTAAATAAGTATATTTATCGATGAAAAACAAAAAAAAATAAATAACTTTCCTAACGCGTGTATATAACTTTTACGTGTACACACACTGCCCGCGTCTCCAAACTTTCATAAATTATTACGTTCCCTCGACGGATGGAAACTATCCATTTAGTTTTAGAAGCGGAAAGATGCGAGGGACTGAATTATAAGTCATCGGGGTTGAAACTGCGTTGAGAGTGGCGCGGGATGGAAATCCCGGCGAAGTTAGGATGAAAACGTCAGCGGATCGCCGACGTAAAAATAATTACGTCCCGTCAGACAAAGAGAGAGACATCACCAGCCGTTGCCAGTCGTCATTTCTCTTCCTTTGTTCCTGTCTGTTCCGGATACACCAACCCCGGGAATGCCCCGTTTAAACCGGATCCGGCGCAGGTGCGAGCAACTGCATGCTGCTGCTAGATTTTGCGATCTGCAACGTCAACGTCAGATCACGTTGTGAGAATTCGTTCGAGCTAGTCAAAAAGTTCGGTTCTGATTTTATTCTTTTCCGACAAATAGCATTTTTTTTACACGCGTTCAAACCAAAAGGCATTGTCGACGAAATGTTTATGTTTGAAAATTTAATGTTCGGTCAATCGACGTCGAGAATCGAAACGCATTTTCGAAAGAGAGCGGAGCTTTTATCAACTGCGAAAAAGTTTTAATGCGTGTATTTCAATAAAAACTCGGAAAAAAACTGTGATTCGATTGCGCTGTCCATATTCTCTTGCTGATCTCCATTTGATCCAATCGTTGCAAAATTATTTCAACGGCAGAATGGCCTCGCGTTTTTTTTGGGGGGGAGATCTTTTTAGAAAACTACGTTTGTGTTTCGCTCGATATATATATATATATATAAATCGGCTCTACATTTCACGATCGACATTTGCAAATACCGTTACAACCGTTGGCAAAACGGCATAAACAAACGAAAGTTCTTGATTGATGAACCGACCTGTTTTTTTTTTCTTTTTTTTGTTTTCATCTCGCGCGCAATAGTTCAGATTTTATTCCGAACCGAACTTTTTCATTTGAGCCACTATTATTTATCTACTCTACATTCCGAAACTCATAAATAACGTGTGTAACGAGAAATGAAGGAAAAAAACACTCATGATTAAATCCAGTACGTGCATCGCGTTTTTTTTTGTTTTTTTTTTTTTGTTTAGATATATCTCGAATAGAGCATGCTTTTTCATAAACAAAATTTCGTTTTTATTAAAAACTAGTTGTTGCTTTATTAAATTCACTTGATTAAATTTTCACTAACGTGCGCATCACGCGATAGTAAACTCTCTCGGAAAGAATTTATTTTATTAATAATAATTCTGGCAATATTTATTATTTACTTTAAATTACAATTTATTTCGGTGCAAAACCTGTGATAAAAAAATATAAAAAATGTGATAAAATATAAATACTTTTCAAAGTATTTGTGGGAGATCGGAAATGGGATACTTCCTCCCCCTCCCCGACTAGAAATTGGATAGTTTGAAACAGATTACATCTCAGCTACTTTTCCTATCGTGTTACAAAAAAATTATTACAAAAAAAAATAAATAAACTTGGCGTAACAAAAAAAAATAAAAAGCTGAAAGACGCGACAGTTTAATTCAGTTTTTAATTCTGACCTAGAAAACGAGGACGTTGCGCGTCGCAATCAAACCGGATTAAGTAATTTGCGTCTGAGAATTCCTCCGTCTCTCTTTCTGAAGGTGAAAAGAGACGAGTCCGAAGGAAGGTCAGACGCATGTTTATTTTCGACTCGAGAAATTAGTAACCGCAATTTTATAAATTACCGCGTTGAAACTAATTCCCTTTCGTAATTCCCCAAAGTTACGTCAGAAACTCGGCGTTATCTCGACCTGCGAAATACTCGAAATTCCCCAACAACATGTGCTCAAGAAATTTTAAAACTTGAAGTATCGCAAGAAAATCAAAAATTTCAAAAATGTCTCGACATTATCCGAAAGACAAAACAGCGCTTATAAAAATTGAACAAGAACTTCGAGAAATTTTAATTCTCAAATTTCAAAACAAAAATTTTTTCACAAAAATCAAAAGATTGAAGATGCGTGCGGGAAAAAACACAAAAGATAACGAGAAACGTTAAAATAAATAACGTGCAGCACGAGAAAACGAGGTGATCGGAGAGAGGATTGGTCGGGAAAAAGTTTCTTCCTCTCAATTAGAAGTGTACTTATCGTACCTGATGTTCCGGCTGCTTGTGCGACTTCCTAGCGTAGACTTTCAAGATCCTGCAGTTGCAGGCGACGGAGAGCGCCACCGCCGATCCCTGTATAAAGTAGAGAAACCTCGTGTGTAACACAACAACAACAACAACAACAACAACAAGAAAACAAGACACGCAACGTTATCGTATTACACCAGAGAAACACAAGCTGGCTAAATCCTATAATGACGCGTCGAAAAAAAAAAAAAAACATTGTTAGCGGTTTCCTCTTGTTCCAACAATTTTCTTACATGTCAGTAGATATTGCACGATGAAATATTCATCAATTTGTCGCAACAAAAGGAACGTCTTTATTTTATTGAAAAAAAAAGACAAACCACCACCATCGCAACTACGCGTGCGAGTCGAAAAATTTACTAGCGGTCTGAAAAATCATAAATATTCAGCCACCATATTACACCGGAAAGAAAGTGGGAAGAAAGGCAGAAAAAAAAGAAGAAAAAGACCCGCGGCAAGGACCCGCGTGAGAGATGGAAAGATCGACCGGGAGATCGCGACAAGTGAGGTCGAAGAACGGAGGTTGAAACCGCGTCTTCCGCCACTTTAGGATTCGCCGATCGCGAAAAGCACTCGCTCCTAAAGGAACACTCGACTTCACTCGGCAAACCAGATGCGCGTATAGAAAAGAAAGACGAAGCAAATGTGAGAGAAAGAAAATTACACACGTCGGAAAGTCCGTTTGCTCGACGCAAGATCGAACGCGCGTTTAGAGGGGGAGGCGAGGGATTGGAAAGTTTCCGCGGGAAGTTGCCGAAGACGCGATGAGGTTGAGGAAGCGGGATTCCGCGCGTTCCTGCGTTCGCCTCTTTATGCAAGACACGACGCGACGCGAGGAGAACGTTGGGAACTCGACCTCGTCGAGGTCTCTATGTCGGCGAGGACGGGGTGGTAATATCGAAAGCCGTCCACGCGAACATACCGAACGTACTGCGCGAATACTCGCGAATTTATGAGAAAAATTAAATGCCTCAACCCGAGGCGCGCAAAAATAGATTGAATATAAAGAATAGATGACGTGATTTAAATAAAAAGCGAGAAGATTACGAGATCATTTTTCTCGTTTGTTTTAAGACAACCGTGAAAACTGTCTCGGTGCGGAGACGTACGTGCAAAATAACGATCCGTTGGTGGTTTGAATAATATAATAAACCGCGAATGCGACGAATACACTTGGTAAACATTTGTGAACTTTCTATATTTCCGCAAAAAACTCCGAACGGAACGGAACGGAGAACGGAATGTCTCGTAACTCGCGCAAGAAGTTAATAATCCGATCTTCTCTCATCTTTCAACGTCAGCTTCGAACGAGCTCGTATATATTCCGCCGCCATAATCTGTCGAAATTGCGATGGAAATATCCACGGTCGTAAAACGCACGTATATACGTGTGCGTCGTTAGCGGCACGGAAGGGAGGAGAAAAATGGCGGTTCTTCTGTACAGCTTCGAGAGGCTGTTTTTTTTTCTTCTGCGTGTTTTCCTCGAAAACGCGCGCTCTTTGCGACAACGCTTTTTTTTTGCGTACACTCAAGGGACTTATCGTTCTAGAAAAAACGTACCTGAAGAGAATGGCCCGTGCAGAAGAGCGCCCACAGAAAAGGGATCTTCCAGACTCTGGACGCAACCCCGCACCCGGCCACGAGACCGACGATCAGACTGACCTTCAGGAACAGCATCAGCTGCAACGCCCGCCGCCTCTTCATTTTCTCGCGTTGCTTTATTTCGAGCTGCATGCTGCACGTGTACCTGCGGTGTATGCGTCGACCGCGGTGTAATTCGGGAAAAGAGATATGAGAGAGAGAGAGGGGGGGGGAGAAAAGCTGCGCGAAACTTTCGGAAAAGCAAAGTTCTCGGTGAAATTCACGGGAATGAAAATTTACGAGTTACTCTAAAGTGCTAAATTATTTTGCGAGGGACAAAAAAAAATCTGTTAAAATTCCCATGAACGTTAATGAACAACTATTTTTCGTAAAATTGCATATTTAACACGTTAAAAGTACTGGCGAGAGAACAATTATTTTCATTATGCAAGTTCTGTTTCTCAGTATGTTTGATAATTAAATTACTGTTAAACTCCGTTCGAGAAAGAAATGGAATTTTACTTACCTCGACACGATCGCAGCTTTGACGAGGTAGTAGCCGGAAATGAGTAGTAGTAGAACAACCGGTAAACCGAATGCGTAGATTGTCGCCGAGGTTCCCAGAAACCTGAAATTCGCACAACACACGCAATATCGCATCAGTGATACTCGCATATATATATATATATAAAGTAGATCGAGTTGGACGTAATTAAATTTGATGACAGATTTATGTTTTAGTTTTTAACAAGCTGCTGTGAAGAGTTGTAATCATTAACGGAATGTTGATTTGGATAAATTTATACGATAACGACATCGCGGCCAAAAAACAAAAACGAAAAACATCACGTAGGTAGTGGACCCCTTTATTCGATCACCCTCCAATACTCAATCAAGTGTAATAACTATTATTTTTCAGTGATTGTGGTAAATAAAATAATTATTTAAAAAATTTTGTTTTTATAAAACAAACACTTGCGCGTCGGAAAACATAGTTTTTTTTTAAATAAAATTTAAAAAAGAATTAAGAACTATTGAATATATGAATGAT
>QVOA01010884.1:0-32166 GCA_014825685.1 Pseudomyrmex cubaensis | reverse complement strand
TATATATATATATACATATATATATATATATATGTATATATATATATATATATGTAAGGCACTTTCACGGTCAGGCGGCCCCGTTTACGGCTTGTATTGCCAGCCCTATTGCCATAACTTCCGCGATTTAGGCGTGAAATTACACGTGCAGGAATCGGTACGAAAGGATCGTCGATAGTTCGATAAAGGTGTTCGATCCCCCTCGTTCGGACCGCTGTCCTTTTTGTCCCGGGTTTCCTTTCTGCGCTGCGATCTGCCCCGATCGGAGCAATTTGTTACGTTATCTGGCGCGCGTGTAATTTACAACGGCGCGATATACACGCGCGCTGTTTTCTTTTTTTTCTTTTTTTTTTTCGCGCCGAGCGATCGAACGATTCCGCTGATTTGCTTTTCGACGACGATACCGTTTTCACAGCTTTGAATCATTCCGATGTAATTTCGAGAGTATAATGAGCGATAATAGTCGCGATAATACGTAATTCGACGATCTATAACTGTTTGAAAGTAATGCAAATGATGTGAAATCGAGATACCGTGTGTAACAATTTATATTTCCATCCACTTAAAATGCATGATTTTAAAATATGCAGTCGAACGAGATTGGATTGTCATTATCACATAGAACCACCTTCCATAACACTGTATTGAAAATTAGCTGATAATTGCATGCAAATAGTTGAAAATTCACTTTTCCTTGATTTTACAAAGCACACTGTGATCCTCTCTCTCTCTCTCTTCTTCTCTTCTCTCTCTTCTCTCTCTTCTTTTCCTCTCGGCAAAAATTTATTTTTGGTCTGTAATTATGACAAGCGTTGTCGAAATAAAAGATGCATAAAGGTTCTCACTGACGCAAAACGGGAAGGATTGTTCGGGTTGACATTTCGATAGATGAAAATTTAAACGGGAGAACGGTGAGTAATATTTGTTCCGATAAAAGCACGCGAAGGTACCGACATTTCGGCGATCGTGCAAGAGGTTATGGGTCATTATTTATCGGAGGATGAGCTGTCGCCCGGAGGCGAAATTAAAATCCGAGAGGCCGCCGATAAGGCGAAGACGATGGTACGCGAAGCGAAACGGCGAGGCGTGGAACGAGAGAGAACAAGAGAGAGAGAGAGAGAGAGAGAGAGAGAACGGGAGAGACAAGGGTCGCTCAACAAACATATGCGATAACGCGCTCCGTGAAAAATACGTGCGTGGCACTCGACCACGATTTAATTTATTGTCGACAGGCGGAAAAAGGCATAACGATATGTGCGTTCGTACGTGCATTCTTATGAACATTGTATTCGCATTTCGCTGTTCATACTCGTTGGGCGACACTTTCGCGGCGAGAAATTTCGTCAGAAGAGCGCAAAAAGAAAACTCGGGAAATGATTGATGAGTATCCTAGATGAGACTAGCGACTAGTGCATTCAGTATTATTAAACTGTTTTCTCTCTCTCTCTCTTTTTCTTTCCTCTCTTTTTTTTGCTCGCATATTATATTAATCATACGCAACAAATCCTCTGGTATCACATTAATTTTTTTTCATATCAATAATATTATTTTGCAGAATGAAATTTAAGTTATTGTATCAACTCGAATCACACGCGCGTCGTCTGTTTCTATTCCGCGCACGGCGCGTTCATCTCCACGAAAATTTCTCGCGAGATTAAATTCGAATCTTCTCCCGATAGTCACGCACGATCGAGCGAAGCGCAGCAGCGGGACTTACGCAGGAGTGCTCCTTCAAACGAATATATTTCTATTAGCGTGTGTCCCGTCGCGCTCGAGTCTTCCGCGAGCCGAAACATGAAATGTCACTTACGCCAACACATCGCTCGGCGCGCACACGCGTCTCGACCGATCGAAAGTCGTGACGTCTACTAGCCAAAAAAAAAAAAGACGACACGTGAGGAGAGTTTATTGTCGCGAGGATATTATTATACACACGAAGAATCTATTATTATATCCCTCGTTAGATAATTCAACGAAATTTGTAACCGTGTATTTTGACGACACTATTCAACGTGTGGCGAAATATTAATAACTTAATATACTACCGCACGAGAGAGAGTATTCTCGTGTAATTGAAGTCGCGAATTGAGTTAACAAGTATATTGTTATACTCCGAATCTTTATTTATCCATCGAGAGAGAATCGAAAACTGCATGTTGTAGCTGATGTACAGTTAATGCGAATGTCTCGAGCAAAGAAGATCGCATTATAAATTATTCGACGCGTCTCCGACCGGTGCGCGATTTAAAAGTCGGCCGGGAGAGAAAGGGTTGGGGTCCCGACAAAAGGAGACGGACGACGGAAACGTTAACAAGGGTGCCTCTCTCCGATGTCACCGATTCGTCTCCTTGACGTTGCATTTTGCGAGAGAGAGAGAGAGAGAGAGAGGGACGAGGGGAGAGACGATCTTTTTTCCCCTTCCCTTCTTCTTTGTGCGACCGTCGCGCGTGTATCGTATATTTTTATTAAGTCCGAATAATTGACGCGAAATCTGAGATCGCCGCCGGCGCTTCGTCGCTGAACCTTTTCAGACCCGCTGATCTGTTCAAAGCCATATGCCGAGCTTGAATAACTCCGGTCGAATCGTCGTAGCGTAATTTATGCTCGCGTACTATTCGACGGGTGCGCGCGTGCGCAATTAAATCGATTGAACTTTTGCAGTGACCGTTTTTCAATCCTTTTTTAAAAGGAAGGAATTGCTTGAAGAAAAAATTTTTCTCTCTCCCGTTATATTTGCGAGTTTGTAGACAGATGCAATTCGGGTTCATTTATTGTCACTAGCGCGTGTGAGCCGTGTATGAAATTTTTGTCTATTTACTTGGAGTGCTCGATGTCGAACGCGTTGGAAATTTAATTTTCGCAAATATTCGACGGCATGCGCGAGCCGAACGGGCCAGGCGGCGGATAAAGCGGGAGAGAAACATTGTAACAAGGCGTATATAGCTGGTGACAGGAAGGAGGGAGAAGAGAGGGAGTGTGGAAGCGATTTTAATTAATATATACTTAATTAAGTCTCTCCCCGTCGAAGGCATTGTCGCTGCGCCACGGGGTCGTTATCTATGCCATGCAGTGCGCGGGTGATTTACTAATAGAAACTGCGCGGGAATAGTTCGTCTAGTTAAGCCCCTTCGAATACACATCGGTTTATTGTGCGCCCGGGCGATGCGGTGTTGCGAAATACACACACACATTCCCAATACTCGCTATACATATGTGTACATATATATATATATATATATATATAATTATATATATATACACACACATATATATACACGTAGTCTCCATTAAAGCTCCGCTCCAGTGTACTTTGGCGACGAACGCGTTCGAGCGAAACCGCGCTGATGTATCGATAATGCACATATCCGCGAAGTCGCGCGATATAAGAGCAATTCCTTTTCCTTGATTAATTCAATATCTTGACACGAGAATGACCGACGTCGTACATGCAGAAAGAATTTAAACACGTAGAATATATTTCTTTCTTAGATTTTCTAATCACCACGAAGGCGCGAGGTATTAATTTATAAGTCTGAGCTGTCAACATTAAATTAGACAGTAGCTTAAGCTGTAATTGTTATTTTTTTCACAATGTCTTGAAAGAAATTTATTGCCTAATGTTCTCTCTTTCTCTCTCTTTTTTTCTCTTTGGATCAACGATAATATTTTTTTTACACAAACGTATTCGTTCAAACTATATTTATTTCTTTATCTTTTTTCTTCAAAATTGCCGATCATATTCGAAAATCGTTTACGCTGGCTGCTCGGCGACCACCAAGCGTAGCTTCGCGCAAATTTGCAACTTGGCCATAAACGTCGCCATTCGCGCGCACTTCACGGCTGTTACGGGCAGTTAACTGCGTTCTTTTACACCTGTGATTCAAAATGGTGGTCCCGAAGTTTCGACGAGTGCCGGTCGATACGCCGGCCACCTCATGAATATATTCACAAACCGAGCACAGAAGGTATACGAGACAAAAACGTTAAGCGATGATTCGGGAAATTTCTTTTTTTAAAGAATCGTTTTGTTGGTGATGCCTATCCGTCGAAATCCCTTATCGCTTCGACTTTAACGTCTTCAGTAATCGTAAAAGACATCCGTGTACACATATATAAGATGCATGCGGAACGATTCAATTTTATGTAAAATAAAAATAAACTACCGGCATTGTAATGCGCGATAAGGAGCCATTGTCCTGCTTCGTAAAAACCATTTCATTCGAGACTGTCTTCCGAGATAAGTCGCTGCACGCGTAGGAGTATTGATACGTGATTTTTCTTTCGAAGAAGAAATAGAGAAGACAATTAAACACCAACTTCGTTTGCCGGCGAGTTTTTTTAAAAGCAAAATTTCCAAGAAAAAATATATAAAATAACCGAAAGCGTGCATTTATATTATTTTTTGCAAAATGTAGACATGGAAATGTAGAAACGGAAATGAGAGACACTCTTCCAGTTGAAAGAGAGTGAAATTTGAATATCCTTCATATTCTTTATTTTTATTTTTTATTTTTTTTATTGGCGTAGCTTTTCGTCAAAAAGGGAGAAACAAAAAAGATCGTCGGCCGAGTTACAACCGCGGACGCGAGACGACAGTCCGAGCGGAATTTTAACGCATTATTTTGCATCGCAAATGCGAGCGTCGTCAGAATTTTCGCAAATTCGGCAGCGCGACGCGACGCGACGCGACCGAAGCGAGAGCGTGAATGCAGTTGGCGCGCGACATAAACAACCGACAAGAGCACTGATTTTTAATTGGTCCATTATCGTAAACGATCGATAGGTGTCAATTAACCATAATTCCGTCAATCGTATTATTATTCCCCGCTGTCCGGTTCACGTTTTATTAATGCGAGAGAGAACGAGAGAGTGTGTGTGTGCGTGCGAGAGAGAGAGAGTGGAGGCACTCTCCCGGCGGTCCAACCCGGAGCTTGATTTATTTTCATCGCGAACACCCAACTGCATCGTTCGCTTCCGGCACTATCTTGATTTGAAATCAACTCACCTCCCCGCGCCCGAATCGAAAAACCGCTCCTCCGCGTCCGCCGCGCGTTTCCGGCGATAATCGAAATCGTTTTCCGAAACGTTGTCAGCATTAGAAAGTGCTGAATGTCGAATGTAAGGTTACGATTGCGATGACTGCTGATTAAACGGTTTTTCCAGGAAAGTCAGTTTTACAAAAATATATATTTGGAGTGTGAATCTCTCTCCGTTATTCTCTTAAAAAGATTTCCGAGACAGTTTACACAAATAAGATTTCTGTTATTTGAGTAACGCGTGTGCGATTGTGTAAATATCAACGTAAAAGAGCGTGTTTGTTTATCATGCGTTAGGAACAGATACGTCAATTCATCTTTCCCTAAAAACGTCGTCAAGGGAATTATTTGTTCAATTTTTGAACAGCAGTGCAACTCCAAATTATCAGCTGCAGCTGCGAAGCGACTTTATCTTTGCAGATAGAAAGTCTACTTGGGAGATAACCAGGCACTGATTGAGCAATCTTTTTTTGAGTAATGTAACAACAATTGATATGACACCCAGACGTTTGTTTTCATGAAATTGTGGCGAGGGCATTAAACAAACTTTTCGACGAGAATCAGTGATAAATGAGTGACAATAACGACACCGCGATAAATTCACCGCTGCACCGTTATTTCTTTCATCGCCTGATAATTTTTGATGATCTTCGTTCATCGATCGGAATGCTTTGGGCTCGATACTGTCATCAGCAGCGGAAACTGCTATCAATACATTTCTTTTTTTGAGAAATGTCACAGGATATTTAATAAATCATATTCACGCGAGACTGCGTACATTGTTAGTTCTGTCTCGTAAATTTCAACCGCGCAATCGTCATACAGAGTCAATTCCTCTTTCGAGACAATTAGAATTGTTTTACGCGAAGAAATGTTATAAAAAACATCAATATGAAAATATTAATTAAATTGAACAATTAAAGCGAACAAAATTATATATCTACGTATGTAGTGACCTGCAGTTATCGTTACAAATATTAAAATTTTACGTCTAGACTCGATAAATTAGCTATCGAAAATTGTTTTCGAGAACGGCAAATCTCAAAATGCTGCCTGTTAATCAGAAATATTAGTTAAAACCTTTCCGGTGTAATAAATCTCGAGGTCTTGAGTTCGTAACTTTAGCTACTTAAAAGCTTGTTAGTGTGATGTATCTCGAGACGAAATTTGCGCGCTCTCCCGCGAATTAAAAACTCCGGTAACTCCAGTCCAGTTACCGGAAGCCTCTTCGCTTTTCGGGGGGAGGGTAGTCTCGAGTGCACGGGGGATGGGAATTTCGAGCTGTCGACGGATTTAGCGTTCTCCGGAGAGAGGGAAAAGGGGGACGGAAAAAGAGCGGGAATGAGAAAGTTGTATGTCTTGAGAAGACATTCTTCTCCAACTCTCTTTCACTCGTTCACTGATATTTCTTTCTCGAACGTCGCTTCCAGGAATGGACGATAAAGTTTTATCGGTCCCGTTGTCAGTCTCAAAACGAGCACGACCACTTCACGCTCTCGTACACAACGTTTTCTCTCCAGTCGTCGATTCAATATTGACGCATCGTCGGTCGCCCACATTATCGGCCCGAACTCATTCCTTCTCACGTTCTTCAACGCTTCTGGAAGCAGCGGCCGCTAATTTCTTTCCCCGAACGAAATTGACACGACCGCTCATCCTTCTCATTGTCAATCTTGTAATTAACGCGATTGATGCGATCGCGAGTTCAGGTATCAGATGTAAAAAGTTTTTAATTAAATTTACTTGCAATTATTTAAATTGCTGAAACGTATTTAACGTTGCTTGCGCAATGTGTGTCACGGAAGTGCGATTTATTAGTTTACATATTTTTGTTGAAATTTTCATCGTTGCAATATTCCCAATTTAACTTGCTCGGCGATTCGATTAATTAAATTGTTTTTTTGTCACTTAATTGTTTTGTAAACGTCGACATTCTTAACAAGTTGTTGGTTGTTATTTTTCATCGCACGTATGTTGTTTCCAAATGTAGCGGGATACGTGTTTCACACGTGAATCATTAAGGTAAATATTTGCAGTATATCGCTTATGAAAATGGATCGCTCAAGTGTATAAAACACGACACCAACGACGTTCGCGCGACTCCCAGCTAGTCCGCTCTCCTGTGTATTAATTCGCAAGAGTTAATTAACATTAAAATTCGGATCAGTGAACCGTGACGGAATATTTCAAGGTGAAACGGACAGAGACTTACCGCCGGTTATAATTCCAACAGTAAGATAGAAATGTTACATGTGCAATTTAAGTTAGTCTTTAATGTCGAGTTACACCGAGCGCCAAGAAGAGAGAGAATAGAGCGAGATAAATAAAAAAATAATAAAAGAGCGGACACAAAGGAGTATATCGGGCGACGACACCGAGCGTGGCGCACATTCCCGACCCCCGTAATAACACACACCAACCCCATTAATTCCGCTACGTCTTCATAAGTACAAAATGTACGTGCCTATGACCGACACGCCTACCTCGTCCGTCCCGCATAGCCCTTCGCCGGTATCAGCATCTGTCGTTTTGCGTAGACCGGAAACGCGTCGTTTACGTGCCTGTCATCCTCGTCATCGGGCACAAAGCCCGCACGAAATAGTTTCAACCCTCCGCGAGAGACGATTCTCGCTATCGCGTTTTTCTTGGCCCCGGTTCTTCTTCTTCTTCCCTCGCTGTGTGTGTGTGTGTATGTGTGTGTGTAATGTGAGCCTCTCCGGCCTCGACAATGACGAAGGAAACCATAATTGGCTCCTCGTAGCTATTCCCCCGACACGAAAGATACGGAAACTTGATCGTCGCGAAGTATATCGGGGTTCTCGATTTCTTTGCGTTCGACGGTGTAATTAGGCCTCCCCGACCTTCGCCATATTCTCGGTATCAACAAAATGTCTTCCCCGAACTTGCTTTGCATATTCTGAATTAATTTAAAAATTATTTCTTAAAATATTTTAACATTTTCTCTGTCTCTTGTAATTTTTCAAGCGATAAAAATACGGATGATTGCTTTTATATTTTAGCGAGCGATAACACAGTTCCTCTCGGCTGACGTTTGCGAGTTACAGAGAAGAATTATAACGCGCGCGCCCGGGCTTATAATTCAAGTAATATTTTGTTGCGGACGCGCTTTCATATACCGCATGCGCATTGTTAATCGCGCGCGGGGCGAGTTTTCGGGTCGGGAGAAAGATATATTTACAACCTAGATGAATCAAATTAACCCGTTGCCGTATATCACGCTGCTTGGGAATACGTCGGCATTTGCAATTTAATTTGGAGAATTATCGCGACGTATAGCGCGCTGCGCATTCGCCGAATGTAACATCATCTTGCGAGCGGAATACATTATGCAATAGAAACGAAGTAGCGGTAATAAGTTTCTCCCGAAGTAAATGTATGGGAGTATTTAGTAATGGATCATCTCTCGGTACCATATGCGTGTCGAACTTGTCGTTTCCGTATTTTCGTGAAATTATATCGGTGAGAAAAGCCCAAAAAAGTTGAATAAAAAAAAACACACAAAAAAGAGAAACAGTTTAGATACTAAAGTAACGAAATTATAAGCTTCATTAAAGACTTCTCTTATCGATTCTCTATTCCGTTTCCCACAATTATCATGTACATAAAAAACTGGGAAGTCACGCGCGCCGATGTCCCATAAATCCCGTCGATTTCCCGAGCCCCAAACGCGACACGAATCGTCGTCGCCTTTTTCTAGCCAACAACAGAGAAATGGGAGGGAACAGTGTCTGGTTACGGCTTAAAATATTTGTTAACAAACGCGGAGATCCCCGGCGCGCAAGACGCACCTGGGCACCGCGCGGCAACATTGTGCGGCAACACGGTACGCGGAAAGTGCGTAACCAGCCAGCCGCGCTTTTCTCTTTCTCTCTTCCCGCCTCTCCGATTCCTCCCCCCTTTCCTCTCTCTTTCTCTAATAATTCGCACCGGAATTATTATAATTTAATACGATACCGGGGCGCGCGCATACCGCCCGCTCCGGAGAGAGAAAGAGAGAGAGAGAACCACGGCCATTATTCGGCGTGTTTGTAGCCCGCGGCGGCGCGTAATAAGCCGGCTTATGCCCGCGTATCTCTCTTTGTCGTGTACACGCACGCACGTAACGCGGCCGCGACACGCCTACCTTATTCTTCCCCTCGGCTGCACCGGACTCGCCGTATATATGCGCCCCGGTATACGTGCGTACGTACGTATGTATGTACGTGCGTCGTACGTCCGCACGTAGGTCCTGGCCGCATCTGCCGGTGCAGCCGGGGTCGTGGAATCCGAGAGGCCCCTCCTACTCGTCCTTTTCGACACCTTCGGCTTCGTCTGTCCCCCCTCGTTCTTTGTCGCGTCCAGTCGCCTCGATTAACGGTCAGTCTCGTATAGATTCGAATAGCTTGATAATCGTAACACACTTTTTTATACATCAATCTTGATATCGGTCGTTTCGACATACACGCCGTTTCCCGGAACATTATATACGGATTCCACGGAGAGATAAAAAAGAGAAATTTTCGTTGTTGTACGGGAAATGTATGTTCTTCGCGTTGAGAATGTTAATGCGAACAAGTAGTACGTGTGTTATTTCTGATGTTTTAATTATAGCGGGTAATTAGAAAATAACAGGGCTTTTATAAATGCAGCTAACGCGTTGCTGCCGGAGTTCTGCTACGTAGCTAATTATTCCGTTTATCGAATTTCAACTTGCCAATTGTTCTTGCGCGGCTTAGCGAAATCAGATTTTAGTTTTCGGCACGGTCGCTTTTAGCCGTAACAAGTTTCGCAAAATGCTCGCACAAATCCGCGAAACGCGAATATTTTGATGTTCGCGCGAGATTGCGAGATGTGTAAGTAACAGATATGACTCTTCAAATATTGTTCTATTTATATATTGTAGGGGAAAATATTCTTTCTTATAAAAACAGTGCAATGTCACATGTTCGATTTTACACAAATGAACTTCAAGTCGATAGGTTGGTCACAGATCGAAAAATGTTTTTTTTTCTGCTTTACGAATAGCGTCAAAATGCGTTTCTTTCTTAAACTAATGAGATATAAAACGTTCGTTCACGTATCGCGAGATAATCTCGCGCCGGCGATCAAGGAGGCAGAAATTCCTATTTGAAATTTTACGACCGATCGTCGAGAAACGCTCATCTCGATTTCCCCGTTACACCGTAATCATGTAATAACAATCATGGCGATTCTCCTAGTACGGGCGCGCGAGCGCGCGGTAGCCGTCGACGAAAAAATTAATAAATCCTTCAAGTAGGGAACGGATTAAATTTTTGTAGACGCCGGGAATAAAGCGCGCGAGAGATTTATTATCGATCGTTTCAATTCTCGACGATCTCTATCTAGTGAATTATAACGATCATTTCCGATCGAGGAACATAGAGAAGCGAGCGTGTTAGAGGAAACAGCGGTACATGTGAAGCCCATAAATAAAGTGGCTGTTTTATTCTAGTTGCGCGATAACTTATCGCTGTTCTCTGTGTTCTTTTTTTTTTTTTTTTTATTTTTATTGTTTCCGTCGTTGGATCACTGATGTGTAGGTATTACATAAGAAAATTACCCACGACGCGTTTGCAAGCAATCTCAAGCGCGAATCTAGAGATCGTGTTCTTAATTAATATTGGTAATTAATCTACATATTTGACGGTAATGAAAACGCAGATCGATCATGTTTTCGCGGATAATTTCGATAATCAATTTCGGTTGCGCATTACGGTCGTTATAAAGAATTTGTAAGATGCCGCTTTCCTCTTTCTCATACATTAATTACAATAATTAACTTTTTTACGAATTAGTTTTTTAACAACCTCTTAGTATTCGTCGCTCGAAACATTGATATCAATTAAGTTGAGAAGTGAATTATCGCTGATAACGTGTATCGATTTATCATCGGCCGGTTGCGTTTACGCGGCGGGAATAATTTTCGTTGCCCGGCCAGCAATTCTTCCGATCTCTTTCCTCTCACCTCTCCGGCGTTTCCGCCATAGCGTATGGGACGCATAATTATTACAATATGTCTCCTCCACGCCTATCGCGGCATTAATATTCATAAAGTCGATCCGTCAAAACGGCTCCGCGTCTTCTTCTTCTTCTTTTTCCCTTTCGCTTCGTGCTCCGCTCACGCTCGACTTCGAAATTAGGCATTGATGTTAATTTTATTCATTTTATTTCCGCGTAACAGTTATACATGTCAGACAAACTCCGAAATAAAACTACCGCCACGGCGGTAAGCAATACGCCTAATGAAATATTTCGATGATAAAAAGCGCGATTTACAAACGTCGCGTCGTGTTTATCACTTGTATTTCAATTGTGAGATTACGCACAAACGCGCCGCGCCGTCGCTGCAAGTAGCTCGCTTGTGGATCGCGTCTTGAAGTCTATAGCGTAGAAACTATATACACAAAGCCGGTTATCACACGGCGTTCGAGGAGATTGTCGGATCCGGCCGAAGCGGCCTGTAAAATCTAAAATCGACACCTCTCTCGCGCGCTGCGAATCGAGCGAGAACCGCGACGACGACGATGGCATCTTCGATATATTCCCATAGTAGCAGCCGGGAGAAGGCGCGGCGGCGGGATGGGAAACAGATTGTATGGCTCAAAATCAATAGGCACCTGATTTATTCCCATGCGCGCACCTCGGCATCCTGCGCGTTCTGAGCGAATTTATATACGCACATGCATGCAGGAGGAGTGTGGAAGCGAGATGTATACAAAGCTTTATGCCGCGTATCTAAAAGCGTTAATAATAGTACGTTGCTTTATGCGAAAATATCGATAAACCTTTTTCTGGCGTACACGCTGGGCAAAAGGATTTTTTTTCCGAGTAGCTACTGAAAATAATATATACACAATGTCCGTTTCGAGACATTCTTGCGTATTTAGATGAAACACTTTGGGTTGTGTTCCGGAATTTAATTTTTTTTTTTTTTTTTTTTTTATTTGTCGCGACTCTTTGCGTCTCTTCGACCGCGAGGAAAAACCGACGCGTCGCGCGGCTTCCTTTATCCGCGGGATTCCTTATTTTCAGTGGCTACTTCGACGGATCGCATGGTTCAGCCGTTAATTGAAAGCTCCGCCGGAACAAAAGACTAACAGCGTGCCAAGCTTTGCCCCGCCGCCGGCAAAGAAAGCTTGTTCCAGGTGAAACGAAACACTCATTGTCGAAGTCGGAACTTCGGGCGATTCAATTATTCGCTCCTCCTGTTAGACGGTCGGCGTCCTTTAAACAGATGCCAGTTTTCTCTCTTTTTCTCCTTCTCGCTCCTTTCTTTCTCTGTCTTCCTTTCTTTCTCTCTCTCTCTCTCACACTCTCTCTCTCTAGTCCGAGATAATTAATCGCAATTATTTCTAATTGGTGGAAATTGAAACGCCGCGTTCTCTGATTCTCTACTCCGCTTCTCTCTTCGTCACGGCTTAAAGCGGCGGCCCGGAAAAAGGAAGTTATTTATCGGCCGAAGACTCGAGAGGGTGGACAATCGTTGGAACGGGGCGGTTGCCGCGGTAAATACTACACCCCCGGTTGCTCATTATCGAGTGCCGTCGACGAAATGCAAATTATTAAGATTGCAGACTGCCTCGTCGTCGCCGGAATTCCGTGGCACGTTTCCCTTATTTCGAGACAAGATTCGAATGATAAGCGAATCAGTGCGCGCGCAAATAACATTTTCCGATCTATACGACGAAAAGAAGCTTCGTCAAAAGTTATCGGCACGCTGTTCTGTGTGCCGAGTCGTAAATGATTTTTAATTGGACGGAAGTTGCGAATTTATCTCTCTCGCAATGGGAAATTTATCTCTCTCGGAATATTGTTGTTCAATTCTTTTGACAGAATTATAATCAAATATATGAAATCTCGCACCTGTTTAAGAATCGATTACGATAATGACGTTATTCGCGCGGAAATAAACTTTAATTGGAATTAAGTTATATATACATATAATCAAAATATATTTAGAAATCATTCATTTTGGATGCGCAAACGAAGTTTGACCTCTCCAATCAATAGGTGAGATATTATTTAGCGTTGTAATAAATCCTATACCCAATCTGGCCAAAATTCATCGAATTCAACTAAGCCATTCGATATCACATAATGATTTTGCGAATTAATGTTACCTGTCAATTTATGAGACCGCAAATAGGAGCTCTTCCACCCATACATGTGTGCGCCTATAAATGTATATGGATGTTACCCAGAAATAGGGCGTTTGAAAATTTTATTTGATCGAAAAATAATTAACAAAACAAAAAAACATTTCAATAGAATTAGAAACTGTTTTAATTAATTATTTATTACCATCGGTAGATTTATAGCTCACAATATTTATTTCAATTTCGAGAAAAATAACTTCTCGTTCAAATTTTCAGTTTTATCCACCATTTTAGCGCGTTTATCAAAACTGCAACATTATTTCTCTATTTTCAAATCTGCTAAACCAAATTGCCTTTTTCGAACAGCAATAAAATCGCGCGTCTGTCCGAGTACGTTTAACGTTCTTTTCGCAAGTGAATTAAAAAGAGATTGCGAGTTGTTTTTATAACCGTAACGCGTTCCATTCAGCATCCGACACTTGCTATCTATGCTAAGTATATCGTGGAGCTTCCATTATCCGGGTGTATCGTCGAAGAATTTTAATTCGTCCCGAAAATTATGGCACGAGCATGCGTCCCTCTACGCCGCCGCTCCTGCTATTCTCCTCGCCGGCCACTCATTATCCTCATACCTGGTCATTTTTTTTCCCTCGCCTAATCGCTTCTCACGGCCGAGTCACGAGCGAGTCGCGCGCGCGAACTCGCGTAAGACCTTCCAGCTTTGCAGTAGATTCAAGCGTGCAGGAGAACGCTTTTGTGTAACACAAATTTCGTTTAGCTTTACTTTTCGTATAAATCGCAAATAAAACTTTTATTTCGCCATTTTATTTCTACGAGATAAATATTATTCGAAATATTAATCGAAAATGCGAAACTTTGCAACCAAGAAATATAAGAAAACTAATTCGCTCGAACAACAGTTTTTGAAATGCAATAGTTCGCGTTTTTCGAGATTTCAATCTTCGTCCTAAATAACAAACGGTTGGAAATACGAAACCGGCGATTATTAAAACGCGTCGATTTTTATGCAACGTATTACACACGCGATTTCCGATTAATGCGCAATCAGGGGAGCTGGCTGAAGAACGATATCATGTAAGAACCGAAATTCCCGGGCCGCGCGATTACCTCTCCTCCGGTCTTCCGACATTATTGATGTGCTGTACAGGCTGGCGGCGCAGAGTTCGCGGCGAACTCTTCCCAGAAATTATTGTACGTTTACGATGCAACACCGAGCGGGAAAAGGCAAATCGACCGGTCGTTGCGCGCCATTAGTCGGTTTATTCGAGCTCCGAAAGACTTCGGGATGCAATGGAAATCTCGAGATAAATAAAGTTACATCTTCTCGAACTTTTCCGATTATTTCCAATAAAAGTTTTTCTTCTAAAATTTAGTTTTTTCAACAAGCTTGTAAACATTCAAGTTCAATGCACTTTTACTAGTTTATTAAATTTGTTACACGTATCGAAGCGCGCCTATGTAACACGCTATAAAGTGAATAACGAGTTTGTCAGTACCGTGACAGTAAAAACTTCCGTTCGCTGGAAGTTTCTTCTCGCTCAAACGTGTCCAAAAAAAGCTTTTACAGCGCGTTCTTGGGCCCGATGCAAAACATTTTATATTTGTTTGGTTCGCAACAAAACAAAACAAAACAAAACAAAATAAATAAATAAATAAACGACAAAAAGAAAAAAACACAGAGCTAAGGCCCGTCATAAATAGCTTGTCTTGTCCAAGCTTTTCGAGATCGTTTTTACCGATCTGTTTTCTTTTACTGAAACTTTGATAGTTTTCTAAGGTAAACTGTGTTATTATTTCTCCAGAATTGATAGAAAAACAACGATATATTTCTTTTATGGGGCTGTGGAAATACGGTGCCGGTGTCTGAGCGATACAGTTATAGTTTGTTTGACCTCAATACGGACATCTATAACATCCATCTTAGCAACAGATGGGTAAACTGACAGCGGGATTTGAAATCCTGTCGGGGAGATAGATGAGGAAGCTGAACAGTTGAGTAATATTAAAGACGTTTCGAGTAATAAAATTCTACCGACCAAGCATCGTTTTGTATTACTGTAATTTCGGGTCCATTAAATAAATCACAGTTTTACGTCCATAGATCATTTGCGGGATTGATATGTACATCTTTAGACTACATCCTTATATTATATATTCAATTTTTTTTATTAGCTTGTACAGCTCCTTATATTACTAATTTGAACTATCATCAGGAAGAATCTTCGCGTGTGTGTGTGTGTAAGTTAATATTTCAATTAATTATCATCTCACAGATGTTTCAACGCGCATCGTACATCACGATATTATGGTATTACCTTAACACACGAGCTCAAGGATGACGTAATAAGTGAGCAACAATTGACAGGGATTTTCTTAATCCCTAAAAACCAATTACTCAACGTCTTATAGTTTTATCTTTACTCCCTATCGAATTACCGGTAATCGCAACGATGTTGTCTCGAGCTAAGATCTGACGACAAAATAATTATGCCGTGGAGTCGTAAGCGCGATAGCAGCGCGAGTGCGCTTCGGGCGACGATTACCTCGAGCGCGTTTGAAGGGTCGTACGTTCGTCGGGGCCCCCTTATGCGGTCGGGGATATTATCGAGTGGCTACATGGAGCGCCGCGCCACGGAGCTCGGCGTACAGCCCCCGCGTACAGATTGAAATCCACCCCTTCGACTTCTTTGTTCTCATTGTTATCGTCGCTCGCGCACGGCACGAAGCCGCGCTGGTTATTAATGCAGCGCGGCTCGGGCAACTTTGAAAAATGGCCACCGGCCGCCCGATGATTCAGAGTTTTACGCGAGACCAGGCCGACCGTCGTCGTCGTCGTCGTCGTGTATGGTTCTTGGAGGAATATATGTCTGCGAAACAGGTGCGCGTTTCGCACAGAAATTGCAAGCCTCGTAACGTCGCTACGCGGAAAGATACGCGGGATTGTTGATCGATGGGCAGAGTGCATTAATCAGGAGATAACGAAAAAAAGGAGCTTAAATATTCAGCCGCGTTGTGAGCCGCGTTGTGAGCCGCAGTGTATGATGCACCCTTGCTATATATCAACTTTGCTTTTACTGGACAATCGTAAAAAAAAAAGTTATTCGCCGCTGAAATTTACATGCACACGATTTCGTAGCTTCCTGGTATTACACTTCAACGGATATATTTGATCTTAAAGTCTAAATATAATAGTTAAATTTCGGGAGAAATTTTTTGTCATCTCCGATTGGAGTGTTTTTGTTGATTATTTTATTTTTTTGCTACACTCTCGTTGGCCGAGAATAATCGAAGTCCGACGGTGAACGACGCGACGACGCGCGCTTGTTTCGTTTCGCGCGCGCCCGTTACCAATATTTCACTCACGCTCTATTTATCTAGTTCCCCGATAGTGCAAAAGTTCTCACACAATTTCCCAACGCGCTCGTCGCATGTACGTTTCGTTCCGTCGCGTCGCGAAAAAAGAAAGAACTTCTGGGGAAGCCGAGCCTTTTCGAGCGGAACGTACAGGCTGTCCCAGTAAGACACTTTTAAGAGCCTCGCTCTCCGCGGTACGCATTTAATGCAATTCAAAGCCTGACTTTTCCTCGGCAAAACACACGGCATCTCGGGGATCCAAGGACTTCTTCGTAATTAACTCTCGCGTGAGACTCTCTCGCCCGAGCGAGTTCTTTTCCCGGCTTCTCCTCTCAAGGATAGACACTTCTTTCACCGCCGTACACACGTTTCTTGGAACGTCCCGTATTTTTCTGTCACGATACACACACGCGTCTCTCTGTCTTTCTAAATTCCACCATCGGCGCATCTTCGTCCAAAATCAATATATCTCCGCAGATTGTTATTTATGCCGGAACGGAAGAGTACACGGTATTCCGTTTGAAGTCTTTCTCTCTCGGCATTATCCTTGCGAGAGCAGTTAGCGGGGGTGGCTACATAGAGAACGAACGGTGCGAGGGACGATGAGGAGGAGGATGAGGGGGAGGCTAAAAGAGCGGGGCTGGTGTAGGAAACGACGGATTACAAGAAGCGTCTCGGGCGCCTCTAAGCTCGGTAATGCGAAGGCGGGAGAACGAGGGCTCTTTGATAAATGCGAAATGCACCATTCGAGTTTGTTATGGTCTCCGCAATCCACTATTTACGACGTTTTCTTTGAACTTCCGGGAGTAAAGACGCCGCCCAGCGTCTGCTAAACGATGCGGTCGCTACTTGAATTGCGAATCCGCGAGGAAAAACATAGGAAGAGGGAAAAAAAAATATCGCGCGCGCGATTATGATACAACGATTCTCAGATTGTTCGCGTAGGTGTATTACCACAGAGGTGTAAATTTTTTTTCTTTTTTATTTTTATTCGGCAAACTCTCGATAAACCGCGAGTTAATTAAAAATTGCTCGAGCGTGTCAGTTCCACTTCGTTCGATCGTTCAAGACGTTATACTTGCGACGGAAAGCGCTCATCGATTCGGGATTAAGACGAGGATGCTATTCAAGGATTAAAACTTTTCTCTTAACGTGGTTTTTTTCTTTTTCTTTTCTTTTTATTATCGACCGAGTAAATTAAATTTGAAGAGTTTCGATCAATTTGCACAGTTCTCTTGCAAGTAAATGAGGAGCGATCAATTTTCTTATAATTTTTGTTGAACCAATCTTAAAAAAAAAGCGATCTATAAAAAAAAGCAACGTGAAATATATAGATTTACTAATGACGATTCATTAGTATTAATGATCATGCAATACCTTGTGCCAACAAACGTAAAGATAATGAGAGACATGCGAAAATAATTATTATTCTTCTTTACCGCACACCACACACATAATAATAATAAATAAATTTAATTCATTTTGAATATAAATATTTTACGCGCGTGAATATGTCTATGATTATTTCAATTTTAATTTTATGCAATATTATTGACGTTAAACCGAACTACACAGTTTGCCGGTGTAATAGAAATTTATCATAAATATACATACGTAATTTCCGCGAATATATTTCGACACACATAAAAAATAAAAGGGATTATCAATCTATATATATGTAAGATACTTGAAAACATTTATATAGTCGAAAATATGAAAATACGAGACATAAAGAAAATTGTATAAAGCAGTATTTCCAGGCGCATATTGTGCTTCAATGAAAGTGCGAATTGTTTTACCACACAGATCTACCTCAAAACCAATTTGTTTCATTGAAAATACAATAACGTCGACACTTTGTAATCGAAATGTTCAATAAGTTTTTTTTCATTATCGAGAGAATATTGTTGAAATATTTAATTATAAGATATTTATTTTTAGCTATGTGTCATTAAATCTTCCAATATAGCTTATTTTTCAATCGAACTGTGAGAACGTGTTGCTTTTATATAAATAAAAGTCATTTACAACAAAAGGGGCGGACACGTTGCTCTTCTTAGAGGAAATTTCTAATTAGAATTTAATTGCAACGTTAGCCTTATTTACACATTTGCTTTACATCGCGCACATTTGCACGGACAGTGATGAAGTATTGCCACTGTCGTGCGTAGCAAGATTTATCATTTTTGCTGTAAAAAAAAAAATAAAAAAAAAAAAAAATAAAACATCACGGACATTCGCCGTATCGTGCTTGCCGTACAGTCGCATGGGAATGCGAAGGGTTAATAATGGCAGCGTCAAGCTATACGTATATTGTTTCTTGTTATCGTCAGAAATACATTTTCTTCCAAAGCGCACGCAATCGGCCCATTTGGACGCGATCCTTCGGTGTTATTATTCGTTGTTCAACGCGTTCACATTGTGATATCGCACTCTGGCGTTTTGTGGACAATTAGCGAGTTGTTTTCAACCGGAACCATTTTCGACAGAGGAACGCGCAAATTTATAATCAACGAAAACAATCAATCACTCGCTTTGTCGCCGTTGCAGTTCGTCGCGCGAGGAAATTATCGTTCGATAATTATAAATAACAAGTATTTATGCAAACTTTTCCGTTGTTCGAACGCGCGCTTTGCAATTTACATAATATGCAATTTATATATAAATTCGTATAACGTTCGCAAAATAACGATGAATTATCAAATTGTTGCGAAATAACTTTGATTTTAATTATCTAAGATAAAAGTTTTTGATAATTAATTACATTATAGATAGAGGAATACAATAGAATGTATATTCTGTAGAACGTAGAGAAAATAAGTTTTTAATTAAAACTGAGACTTTGAATGCGCGCGCAAAATAATAGATAGCCAGTATCAAGTTGCTTTAAAAATCTACGAGGCTGCAATTTCGCGAGAAATTGCAAGCATTTGTCTGACCGAAACGTATACGATCGCACACAGCACTTAGCCGCATTCCATTTTCTGGCCGCAATCTTCTACGCATGTCTATTTGCCATGTTTGCACGGGCGAATGACGATCTCGTGCCAACTGCAATTATAATAAAAGACACGCGCGGAAAGAGGGAGCCGAATTGACCGCTCCGGCCAATTTCGTCCGCGCGGGACAAAACGTGTCGCTTTAATCGGAATTCCGGGGGAATTACATGCACTTCGCGATCACCCTCGCTCGCCCGGAAAATTTGCATGCAAGTCTCTACTTTTTTTGCGCCGCGCCGGCCAAGTGCATTCTGCGGCGCGCGCGACACCGACGATCAATCATTTCCCAGAATCGCGAATGCATCGCGGATTTGATAATTTCCTGTTACCTTCTTTTTGTCTTTTTCGGCGACGTACACGTGACGGAAATCAGATTATTAATTGCAGTTTTGCATTCGAGACGTCGCGGGATCGATACACTTAACCCGACGTCGCGACGTGGCGTATTTTTATATTTTTTTGCAAATTTGTGTGATCGTTTTTACGCTGTCAACTTTGTTTTCGCGATAAGCGGGTGAAAAAATTAACACACAAACGAAAACATCTTATAACATTTATAACATGGGAAAATACATCTAAAATATTCGAGATATTAATCGGCACAGATTTATCGATAAGATTGGAATCTCTCTCTCGTATAGATATTTGTTTTATACGAAACGAATCAGTGTACAAATAAACGAAGTACGATTCGAGTTCGCAATTGTGCGTTTTCCACTTTAAACGTTCGTTGCGTGGCGCATGGAAACAGACGTGGGTGTGTTTCGCGATCGAATCCCGCCCCGTTAAGTTGTATAAAATTAATGATGAGGAAAACCTCTTGAAAAAAAAGTTTCCATTTTACAGAGCCGTGTAATCTGCGGCGATTCGATTCGCGCTCCCGCTTCGCCCGCCGTATTCGTTATCGCTATCGAGCTTTTCAGCGGGTTTTACATTCGTTTCATGACACTCTTCAAAGCTCACGAAAGCTCTCTTCCCCTCCGACACACAGTTGAGCACACGAGAACCGGCGACGCGGCGACCGCGGCACGTTATATCCGCCGCGACGTGGCGATATGTTATACCCGGGCGTGCTTGGTACACCGAGTATTAATTACGCCACGTCGAAAAACGTGTATCAAGATAATGTAATCCCACTTTGCTCGCGGAGAGAACGCGAGCGCGCGGGAAACGAGCGTCGTTGTCGCTAAACAGACCGCGCGCGCGCGCGCGCAAAAATTAATGTACACGCGGAAAAATTAACGGCGTGCGAATAATCGTGTCGTCAACGATAAACTTCGCCGGGAGCCAAGCTATTTTACGGTGAAACTTCGTACTCGCGGAAACGTCGGGAAAAATCTACAGCAAACACATTGCAGCACGCGCACCTCTCGAGATTTTTTTTCAACGTCAGATTCGACGCAAAAACAAAAACAAAAAAAAAACAAAAAAAAAAAAAAAAACAGAACCGAACTGCTTCTTCGTCGACTTCAATTTGTGTAACGCTTTCGAAGATGAAAGCCAAAAGACTAGGGAAATAGGACATTCTTTTGTGTAACACACGTAAAAGTGTAGACAAACTCTGAGATACGCGGCGCTAATGAAATTGTTGAAAGCTCTTTCTCTTTCTCTCTGAAACAGAATATCGAGCACACTCGCCCCCCCAGGAGTACGTTCTGATCGTGTCGGGCTAACTTCAGCACGTCTCTCGCGCGGCACAGATTGCGAGTAACATAATCGCTGTCAGACATTCCCGCTTCATCGCGAGCGCGTTTCGCGAAGCGATTTTCATTCCCGGGATGTCTTTTCTATTCCCCGCGTTCCAGTAACGCGTTCGTAAAACCCAGCACGTCTTCATTCCATTTAAAAGATATCCGCTCGTGAAATGTGTGTCAGAAAAATATCCCCCGCTATATCGCCCGGCTTGAACATTTCGCTGAATACACAACACCGGCGAAAGGGGGGGAGAAGAGAGGGCTCCCGTGCGCGCGCATTTCGGAAAAACTTCGATACAATGTATCAAATATCGCAACACACACCGTCGAGAGCGCGTGCGTGTTTATTTATAAATGTTATTTTGTTCTAGTGAACCCGTTTTTTTATCGTTTGTTAATCCGCCGCCTGTACAAATGTTATGATTGCGCGGGCGAAATCCGTTTTGTCGGACCGTTATCAGTCTTTTGATAAACAGAATCGACTGAAAAAGTGCAATAAATATATATATACAGGTAGAAACTTGTATTTTTGTAGAATTAAAAAAAAAAAAAAAAAAAAAAAAAATCGGCCACAAAATCGTTCTTCAACGTTATTATATTTATTTACGCGCAGATCTTGCGCTGTGTATGTGTGTTTTGTAATTTTCAAGACTTCATTTTATTTTCCTCGCAAAAACGTAGCAAAGCAACCGTGAACTTGTATTAGTAACGCTTCCCGGGTTACGGAGATCTTATACAACAAAATATTGTTAGCGTAAATGCAATATCGTGTACTGTACTGTAGGTAACAGAAAAATGTTTTAGAAAAATTATACGCATCTCTTCTCTCTCTCTTTCTTTCTTTCATCCGTACCATCTTCTAAAAACCTACGTGCGAATATATAACGGAATATTTTTTAAAGTACAGATATATTGCCCCCGCAAGTAGTTCAAACCGCAACCGAGGATAACAATTTCAGTCTGGGAGCAAGTTGAAACTACGTCGGAGTTTTTCGTCCGCTTCGGCAATTTTCTTCGATGCAAATGCGTCTAACTTTCGGTCGCGTAAACACCGCGTTAACGAAGCGGTAATAACGCGCGCGGCCATGTTATCGAGATTCGCTTCCTGATTACAGGATGACACATTTCCCCGACATTTAGATAAATTCGAGATGAACACGGTGGATAGCACGCGCACGGGCACGCGATTATCGATCGGATTTTACCTGTTTTGTATCTCGCGCATTTAAATCGGCGCGGCGAAGGAAATCGTTAGCCGTATAATTGATACGATCGAAGCGCGACGCGTAGCATGTACAGTTAGAGGCAAAGTCTGCTCGATGTTCGTCTAATTAACTAATCGTCGCGTGGATCTTATCGATCTAATCCCGGGCATGCGACAGTAGCCGGAGACTCGCCGCGACTTATCGCTTTTCTTTTTCGGGCTCTTTCTCTCTCTCTCTCTCTCTCTCTGTCTCTCTCTCGCGGAGAAGAACCCGTTATCAAACCGGCGCGTTTTGTATCAGTTTCCGCCTCGATGAACGTCAAACTGGTTCGCGCGGTCGCATCGCGGAAGACGAGCTAACGGGTCCCGAAGATCGATACGTCAGTACAAGATTCCCGGGAAAGGTATAGGGAAACACACACAAGTTCGAAAACGTCGTTTGTAAAAACAAATGTTGAGACGATAAACATCTCTGAGGGAAGCGGATCTGTGCAGTTTTAATTGGCTGAATCTCTCGTTACCGGGAACATCAAGCTTCTTAGCTATTGTTGCCGCGCCTCTTCCGATAATCGATGTCTCTGTTTTCCGCGTGTGAATCGGGAAAGAGGGAACGCGAAAACGGGAGCGCACGTGACTCAGTAGCGTAAAGCACCTCTGTGAATTCGACATAAATTTCCGGGGGCGTTCAAACGTGTTTTCACGGCGATAGCATCCGGCGAACCCGGGGCCGGCAATCGTCTTCTTGGCCGCGATAGCTACGTATAACTAGGTACGTGTGTGGGTGACGGAGGGTCGCGGAGGAAGGAAGGAGGGGAACCTGGACGAAAGAGGTGCTCGAGGTGCCACCGGGGCGCGGCAAGAGCAAAGGGACATGAATATGTATGCACCGGGTGGCAGCCGAGCGCTAAGATACGAGCACTATCGCGCTTATTCATGCGCCTTTTAATATTTAACCCGTCGGTTTACCTGCCCCTTCGCGCGCACATTACTTTTCTAATGCGCCCCCGCTCGCCAAATCTAAATTCCGCGCTCGAAGACGGCGAGAAGGGGAAGGGGAGAGAGGGGAAAGAACGTCGCGAAATTCTTTCATTTATCACAGCGCGATTTTTTTCGCACGAATTTAAACATGTAAGAAACACGAAGAGTTACAAGAAGATTTACGCGGAACGTGAGCGCAACATTGTAATTACTTGGAGATGACGTGTTTTCCCTTTTGAAAGAAGAAGAAGAAGAAGAAGAAGAAGACTTTGCTCGGCGCCTCCGCGTCGCGGCTGTTTCGTTTGGTGCGTAAAAGACCGCGACGGGTAACATCGTTGACCCGCGATTAGTAACGGCGAGCAAGAAACGTACGGGCGATCCTAATCAGTCGTCACGCCTGCGCGTACGTAACGACGTCGTTATCGGCGTCTCTGTACATTCTCGAGCCACACACCGCGCTTTCTCTCGCTCACCTTGTTACACACGCGTACCGTCTCTCTCCCTCTCTCTTTCTCTCTCTCTCTCTCTCTCTATTACTCTTTTGACAATGATTACGGTCGTTTGTCGACGCGGAGATTGCTTCGTCACCCGCGTCGTAGTCGCGCAAAAGCGTGTTTGACAGCGCTTTGGTCGTGTCTCTCTTTTGAGCCGAGCTGAGAACTCGACTGGAAGCGATGAGCACGCGGAGAAGAGAAACTCGCGCGCGCGCGCGCGCGTGAGCGCGAGAACACGCCGAGAATAGAGGGAGGCATGTGAGGTCGTTAGATCGGGATAAACGCCGAACAAAAGTTACACATACCTCGCGGCCGTGACAGTTGAAAAATATGGACGCAATAATATTCGCGACACGTCGAGGTTACGCAGGTTCGCTTTGAGATCGAAAACGGCGTGTTGCATTTTGCATCGGGACAACATATGGTTAAGATACGCACGGCGTTCATTTCCATGCGGAATGCATTCCGCGGATAGTAGCGGCGCCGCTTTTCGAGAGAGAGAAGAGAGCTAACGGACTGTCTAACTCTTACGGAAAGTTAATGTTGCGATGTTTGAAAAATCGTGACTTCTCCTGTCGTTTATTTGCGTTTCTATTTATCGTCGAGATATACTTGTTATTCTCTATTGTGTAGTATTTAATCGTATGTGAAAATTATTTACTTCTTTTTTCAAGAAATCGAGGAGAGTTGCATTGAATTCCGATACTCTTTCCGTCGCTGCGCTTTAACCCTTTCGTTTTATCGCTCTGATGATTTACCGGTTACCGAATGCGTGCACGACTTTATGTGCGCGTGTGTGCGCAAATACGTATTGTATGGGTGCTGCATCGCTTCGGCGTCGCGATGCTTGCATAACTCGTTGCAGCGGGACGCTAAACAATGCCGCGACATTCGACAACGAGCCCGTGTCCCGTTTCTGCTTTCGTTTGTTATGGGCAGGTTGACACGTATACACAGTTGGGGAAACGAGCGAAGGGAGTCAAAGAGCGCAATATGTTACGAACTGCGATGCGTAGTTACATGAAAAAAAAAGTTGCGTTAATCCTTTGAAAATAATCTCTTATTTTTATAATTCATGAAATGTTTCAGTCCCAGTTTGTATTTATTAGCCTCTCGCGATAGCTCCGAGATATATACATTTACATTCTCTCTTGGTTTAGTTTGATTTGTCGAGGAGTTGAGACGAGCAAGTGACATCTCGCACATTTTCTTCAAAAAATAATCGAAAGATACTTGGATAGATTTATTGAAAAATAAAGACCTTTCTCTTTGAAAACAACGTAATAGAATTTATCTCCGTTCGGATGAAGCATTTGAAATATTTGTTTAAATTTTGAAAATCTGTTACCACAGATACCAAAATAAATTTGTGTAATAAATAATTACTCTAATATTATTTTGTATACCAATATATACCCGCATTGTGAGGCTTTATTTGGATCTCGTGTGTGATTTTAGTTACATAATCACACAAAAAGAAGTGTACAAAGTAAAATAATTATCAGAACGCAAATATCCGGGGGCAACATGAGCTTTTCAACCAGCTCTGATGTACGACGCGTGGGCCCCGCAAAACTCGGGTGCACGGGTTGCACCGCGTTGCGGCGGAGATCGTGTGTGACAAGCTAACCGCGTGCGCGCGGATGACCGTGTGTGCTGTGGGCAGGACAATGTTTTCATTAACTGAATACATGGCGCACCGGGTCGACGGCCCGTTCAACATCGTTATACCGACAAATAAAGGACGCGGAAGGAGCTTTTCGAAATTTCCGAGCGAAATCCGCGCGGGAAAATCCAACGCTCGCGTGTTCACGTATAATTGAATTGTCCCATCGTCTTTCTCGCGGGATGTTGTGTGTGTGTGTGTGTGTGTGTTGAGAGAATTTTCACTTGATTACGTCTCCGGCAAGAAGAGTCCGAAGAGAAGCGAGCAACTTTACTCGCCGCTGCGAGAAGTGACACACAACGTTTTTTGACGTAACAGTAATTTCTGCGAATTCTTGTTCGAGTAGTGAAATTTGCTTTACAACGAAGTTAATCACTTTATTAATAAATCGCACACATGCACACACACACAGAGAGACTCGATTCAATCTGTGTATTAATTACAAAAGCTACGCGACCAGTCATGATTCGTTTTCGATTACAATTTTCTGCAAAGTGTCACGCGCGGATTACGTCGCTTAACACACAAGCGTAATAAAATGCTTGCGCGAGAACAAATGTTTGAACCGACAGCGATACGTCTTGCGCGGAATTCTCCTGTGCGATCACGTTTCTCCTTTTTAATAAACCAGACGCGAGCACGCGCCAGCTCGGCTAACTAAGACGCGAACGTGCCGCTCCAACGACGCGGCGAGTTATCAAGCCGTTATATATATCTACATATATATGCAAAAAGAGAGCAATTGTGTTTTTTTAATAGAAAAATTAAAAATATTGCTGTATTATTGAAGTCTTTTGATATAAATTTGCGTGAAACGATGGAAACTATCTGTCGAGCTAATGGTACACGAGCGAACTAGTTAGAGGTTGAAAAACGAACTGGTATTTCACAAATGCATGCGATGTATCGTCACGGAGTAGTGCGCGCGCGAAATGCGATCTTAATATCTTACGTGTGCATAATTGCTAGTTTACAACATTACATAGATCGCAATAATTTCCTGTTAATCTAATGCGCGAATAAAAATTGCATTTTTGAAGAAAACCCGTGCTTACATAAAATTTTCTCTTCTTTTATACCGGATAATTCAAAAAGCATCTTACAATAAAATCGCGCAAAGTGGCGTTAAGTTTTCGGAGCGAATTTACACCGGCGAGAACTCGCAACGACGACCAGCCGAGGGACCGCAAATTTCCGACGGCGAATAAAAACGCGAGAAAAGTGGAGCATGCAAATATATTCAGACGAACGCGCGCGCAATCCCTAAAAGTTTTGCGCATCGGGCCGTCGGGAGAGTTAGCGGCGACAGAGACCGGGGCAAAGGGAGGAGGGTAGGTTGCTGGAGGATGGAAAAACGACGGACATGTATATGCACGGGTAAATTAAATATACATGCTGTGCAAATAAGACCGCCTAGCGACTCGTTTTATCGTCTTCTCTCGCTCTAGTCGGCTTCTCACTCCGGTCAGCGTCGCCGGAGGAACATGAGGTGCTATAAACGAAAATCCTATGAGGCATCATGACGATTTTGTCGTTCCGCCGCATAAACTTCCGCAAAATGCGGATTGACTGAGAATTATTTTGCGCAGGTTTTTTTTTTTTTTGAAATGATAAAAATCATTGTGTGACGAAATTTAAGTAATATTTATACAAATATCAACTGTTTTGACAGCGATAAGAAATTTATTGCACACAATCTACTTGTATTGACGTTAAGTGTTATTTTCCCCGTTCAGAACTTCAACAAGTAATCGAAGTTCAATCTACTTCGTTATACCGCGAATTGTTTCGTGATACGAACATTTTGTCGAACGCAATTCTGTAATATGTCGGGAACCGTAATTTGTATCGGACATTAGAGAGGGATCGACCCCTTGTAACGCGTTAGCAGCAGAATTCTAATCAAAGAACATCGCAAATAGGGCGAACGCTGATTGAATGAAAGTATACTTGAGCCAATCGAGTTCTGTTTTCGACGAGTTGTGCATTTAGATTCTATCCGCGAAGCTATAAAGCTCCCCTTCGAATCGTCGTTGATATCAATCGCTCATTATGGGATCATGCATCTAACTGTGTATATCTCGTGCGCACAATAGCATTTGTTTGACATAGTTACCCGAAAGCTCAAGTCCTCAGAGAAGGAAACAGCATCGCAATAAAATGTGCGTTTCTTTGCGAGTTGAGAGGCGAATTCTGCTTTCCCATACCTGCAAAAAAAAATTTATTGTCGCATAAATATTTGCATATATTTTCATTACAATATTAATGTTATTATTTTTTAAAACGTGAAAATTATTGTAATGAACGTTTAGTTAAGCTAATTTACATAGAAATCGCGCTATATGCACAATATATTCAAAAAAATTAAGACAATTTCATCAAAAAAAAAGTGTAATACTCTAAGTGCAAAAGCAGAAATAAAATCAACTGTTTTTATTAGCACGTATAAAAACCCAATAACAGAATTTCAATAATTAAATTAAAAAATATTTCACCGATATTGACTGTTATAAATTAATAAAAACGAATGACAGAGGCTTGCGTTTTGCACAGAGAGATGAACAAATATAAATGTGTATATCATATTGGACTTCCTGAATATTGATGTTTTTTTTCTGAAAGTGTTGTCGCGACCGTTTTTACTTGAAAATAACATGATTGAAATTCTCACAATTTTGTTGATTTTATAATTTTTAAGCCGTCTGTTCCACGCAAGATATAAGCAAAAAGATTAAATGAAAATATTAATAATAGGGGGTAATATAAATTAATTACATGACATTTACTAAAAGTTCATATATTATTTACATGAACTCGCACACGTTTATGCTTTTCTCGATACGTTACGAAAGGAAAGGACAAATCTAAAATCAAATTTTTTTTATTATAATAAATAAGAAACTATATTAATAAATAACTATATATTAATATGCGACTTATTATTATTTTTTAATATTCTATATGCATATTTTACAAGAGTTCTCACAGTGTTTATTAGTAAATTATTAAAAGTGACAATTTAATATGACAACATAGATCTGCATAATATTGCAATAAATTTATATCAGTTGAAATTATTTTCAATATAATTATTATTATTTTGAGCAAAAGCCCGTGTTGTTAAATATGTAATGACAAAGAAAACTAATAATCATAATAATAACTATTATTATTTTAGTATTACACGATACTGAATATATCTCGTCCAAAATTATTTTAAATATAATTTTACGTATTAAAAGCCCGAGCAATTAAATATACAAAATCCTTGGTGATTATGTTTCCCGCGGTATCGTGATTACAACTTCAGCTACAGCTGATCGGAGCGCATAATCACTCGTGGCGTATTCGATGACGAAGGAGACTAATATTGCTATATTAGGCAACTGCGCTCAGGTATTGGGTCATCAATGATTAAGAGGAACATTGATATGTGATAATTGACGTATGCCTGTGACCACCGCCGAGTGGTGTATCTATTATTGGAAATGAACCAAACATGGGCGATATTCACGTGCGAGATTGCAATCGGAATCGGTAAATACAACAAGTTTCGAACGTATAATCAGTCAGAGATATATATATATATATATATATATATATATATACATGTCAAATATTCCTGAGGGATTTATCACAAGTTGATATGTAAACGATAAAAATCCTTACGGACTTCGTGAATTCAATACGATTTCCGTCTCGATGGAATTAATTTCTCACGACGCGATTGTTTTTTTTCTCCAATGTGTTATATTAATTTCTACATTTGCAATGATTATCTCTTTTCTGTGGCACGCGTTCTCTTTGCATATGCACGTAGGATTTCGCGCGCGACGAGATTATTCCGCGAGCTCTTCTTCTATCCCTCGTCCGTTCGCGCGAAAAATAAATCGTGTCTCGATTCTAAAACAGCGCTTCTGGATAAAAAATTTTCGCACAGACGAAGATAAAATTTCAACTAGCTGCTGTGCGGCGAAGCACGCTGATCCGCATGGCGGGGATTCATCGCGGTCAAAGCGCCATTCGTATTACTTCCGCTCTCGCCGATACGCAAACCTTCCATCCGATACACGTTTAATCTTTTTCGATCGTTCGGAGTTTTTTCTCTTTTTTTTTATATAATGGATGCCTTCTGCAAACTTAATATATACATACGTATGTTTCCTTACAAAACGTTCAAAACGTTCATTTTTTTTCTCGAAGAAGAAATCACAAGCTTTGCACGATGAAAAACCTATTTGCTGTCGAGCGCAATTATTTTGTATTGGCAGTTTTGCTTTTTCTGTCAATTGTTCCGCAAGAAGTTATATATCGGCAGATGACGATTCCGGTCGATCTATATCGGAAGAGATTGGAAACATTCGGAGCACGGAGTGAAGGTCTCAATCACCGATAATCGGGACGATGAACGTAGCAGCGAGTGTCGTTTCACGTGTCCTGTTCGAAAACCACCCGACCCACAGAGAGAAAGAGAGAGAGAGAGAGGACGGAATTCAATGCAGGAGATAATGAAGAATTTCACGTTTTTGTGAAATTGCCGTCAATTGGAGGCACCTCACTCCGGCGCGCGCGCGTTCTCTCTCCCTTCTCACCCGGAATATCGTTTCGAGCAGACGTGATGGTTTGCGTCTTGGCAGCTCCATTATCTGCGCCATCAATCGGAAATTCTTTTCCCTTTGCATCATCGCGAGGGGATAGGGAGGAGAGTGAGAGGGTGCGGAAAGACCGAGAGGGAGAGGGTTGAGAGGGAAATGGTTTCATTAAAACAATCCCGCTGGCTCGCGTAGCCCGATCGAAACGTACCCCGTGTACAGAATAATGAGCGTGTGTCATTGACATGCTCTTGCTCTACAGTGCTTTTCACAGGTGGCTGTTATCTTCTGATCACATCGCGCACGAAGTTATAAATAAACTAACACGCTCTGTATAAACTCTTAATAAGTTTACAGCAGTTTATAAACTACAAAAATTTCTGAAGCTTAATTATACATGTATTTAGAATTAGAATATTAATAACATTACTAATTTTTTTTTTTTTAAACAAGAAGTAGTGTTTTATAAAATTGATGTTTTTGACGCAAATGTAAACTGACTGCTTGTGAACATAGAAGAAATCGATCAATTTTGATGGTTAGAATCATTTTTTATATGATTTTCTTACTTGTATAATTTTCTTAAATAATTTCACATAGTTATTTAATAAGCGTACAGATTGTTCACACATTACCGCTGAACCACCCTGTATTCGGCTCATGCGCACGTAACATTATATAGCAGCGCGCGTGTGCGCGTGGCGTCGCGGCGGTGCGGTGGCAGTGAAATGCGTGTATCTGAACAATTAGGTTTCAGACCACCCTCCGGTCCGACATGGCAGTCGCGCGGCCACAGGAGTTTCTCCCCTCTCCCCGTTCCCGCGATAATATGTACGTACTAGAAACTCTCGTGTTTTCTGTTAACGTATCGCAAAAACATGAGGAATAACGTTTCCCATTGCCGTGCCGTGACAACATCGCCTGCCGCCCCTAAGCTAATCGCGAAAAGATATTTCCACCTGGCGCACCGTAGAGAGCGCCCGTAGACGGAGAGGGCGGCGGGGGAGGCCGAGCAAAAAGCGCGGCCGCTCACGAGAGGAATGTCAACTCACGCTCGTGCGGCCGTATCCGCGCCGGCGATAAACATTGCGGCGAGGTATTCGCCGCGGACGATTAATTCGCACGATTAAAGATAGTTGAGTGGAATTCCTCAGATAACGCGCGGCCGCTCCCCCTTCCTCGCGGATAACCCTTTGGCGTGCGGCGAGCGTACTACGCGGGTGTCGCGCGACGAAATTGACTCGTTACGAAGCTGCGCGTCTAAGAATTCGGTGAGACAACAGTCGTCACTACCGGGGACTTGATAAATAGTAAAGCTCGACGAAAATATATCAAAAGATTTAAAAAAATATATTTCATAAAATTAATCCGCGTACGCGGAGTTTCTATTAATACATATGTGCATAGAAATAAATAATTTTTCCAAAAGTATAAAAACACATTTAAAGTAAAAAACTGTTGTATTTTTTAAATAAAAATAAAGAAGATCCTCTTTTTTTTAATAATTCATAAAAACGCGAAAGTAAGAAACTTATTTGTAGCTTTCCCCTTTTTTTATTCAGAAGAATAAGGGCATTTGGCTGATGATTGCTTGGATAAGGGTTAACTTTTCATTCGACCCGAAGGGGAAAGAGTCAGACATACGTCTGGTGCTTAACTAGAACGCCAATCTTCGTCCGGAAAAATGAACTATTACGCCGACAATGTAGGGGGTAAGGACCGTAGCGTGCGTTTATATTTCCGTCGAAACGACGACGTGCGCTCGTCGTCGCTCGTTAAGGGCAGGTTCGCTGGTGGAAGCCGTCTCGGAAATATTATATTCCCGCCACGACAGCGGGGTAGAAATAATTTGATTAATGAAGGTTATTCAAATTAAGTCGGGGCGCACACCGAATCTGCACACAGCGACATCCTGTTCGAGGATGGGCAGATATTTTTATGCGAGCAAGAGAACAAAGCTAAGTTCCACTGTGTGAAAATGCATTCATTTATTTAATTTTTTTAATTATGC
>QVOA01010883.1:0-23397 GCA_014825685.1 Pseudomyrmex cubaensis | reverse complement strand
AACTTGGCCTAGTGGACCTGGAAGTTATAATAGACCTTCGTACGGCGGCAAACCTGAAGACGGATCTACGCCTAGCAAACCTCTCGGAGGCGGACCTGGAACTTGGCCTAGTGAACAATCTGGAATTAAATCCCATCCTAGTAATTATCCAGGAGCCGGAAGTGGAACGTGGCCAGGGAAGCAGCCTGGACATGAAAGCGGATGCCAAAGTTGTGGAGAAGTTACTAGCTCACATGGAGGAAACAGCAATTGCGGAAGTTATAATTGTGGCGGTTGCAGCGGAAAAGATAATACACCAGCCATACACGGATGTAATCAAGCAGTAGGTGGCGTTAATAAAACATATTATCCCGCTGGAACTGGTGATGGCAATGTTCCAAGTATTGCAGAAGCATATAGACCAGGTTCAACCCCAGAAAGTCTTGAGAAATGGAATCCTCAAAATCCATTTTTATACGGAGCAGGTACTGATAAGATATGTTAATTGTTAGAAACTTCATTATTGTATAAATGCGATCTGTAATTAAAATAACATACATGCATTGCTTTTTTTAAATTTCAACCATATGTTGCTTTTTGTATTCGTATAAATATATATATTTTTCACAAATAAAAATATATTTTTAGGCAGACCTCAAAGCGATGTTTCACATCCGTGGAGTGAGACAACATCTAAACCACTCGGTCAAGGAAATCCTTTTCTCGACTTCAATTCGAATAGTCCTAAGCCTGCCTATAGCAGCGCTTCTGCTACTGATAGAAATGTAATTCCTTATGGAGAAGAAGATACTAAACCTATTGGTCAAGGAAATATTTTCTTGGATGGTGGTACGAGAGGAGACATTGGAATTAATCCGAACGAAGTTCCCTTCGGAGGAAAGAAACCTGAAGGAAACGTTTTTCTTGGATTTCCCGGTAGTGTAAACAGTAGTCCGGGTAGTTCATCATACGGCAGACCTGACGGATCTTCTGTACCGGGAACATCAGGAAGTGGTGATTACGGAAACACAAAAGTTTCTCACGTCGGAAGAATTCCGTCGCAGAATGGAAATAATAATGGATTTTATTTTACAGGAAGTAATCTCCCGAATCCAACACAATGCAAGTTGGGTATTTTTGGTTGTGGAACATCTGGCAGCGGCAGTTATGGTAATAATCCGCAAAGTGTTGGAACAAGCAGTGGAGTTCCAGGAATCGTTGGCAGTGTTGGAAATCCTGGAAGTGGTAGTTCCGGTCATTTTGATGCAGGTTATCCTGGATCAGTCGGAGGTAATTTAGCAGGTAGCGGCCAGGCGGGAGCTTTCGCTGGAGCATTTAGCAGCGCTCAAGCTTCCAGCTTCGCCAACACAGGTTTGTATTTTACAAAAACGCGTCAAACAGAGTAAACGTAGGTAGTTCTATATATTAGTAGACAACTGTGGAGTGTTTATGTGTTAACAAGCCACATAAGATAAAGATTAGAACGAATGAGGCATAGGAAGGAGCGGCCAACTGTAAATAAAATCAACGAGGCGTTCATAATTCCTTGATACTCATGTATCTTCGTGCTGTCAAGTAGATCATACTTCAATGGAAGTTTTCTCACGGCTAATATAACGTCTCTGCAGAGACATTTAAGCAGTGGCGTTTTTTAAAAACGAAGTATGTATACGAGATGAGAAAACGTAGACTTCTCAGACTCTTACACTGGAAAATACACCAAAGATACAATCGCGGTTATAAGCGAGGGAGATTGAAAATACGCGTGTGATTGATGCGTCTATCATACAATGATGCATAAATCAAAGATAGCAACGGTTTAATTAATAGTAAGCGCCGGTTAGATATCCATTTCCGTTCTCCTCGACTACGAAAACTGTTATACAACTTGATACCAACATAATTAATTTATCACATCATACATCTAAAAATACGTTCTTTTCGATGAGGAAGAGAGAGCTGTTTTTTTTTTTTTTGTATTTGTAAGTCTACATAAAAATTTAATAAATTATTTCTTACCAATTTTCTCGTGTTCTTAGGTCTTGGTAATGAAGGCCGAAGTGGAAATTGGCCTTCTGCTGGAGCGCAAAATCAAAACAGGCCGAACGCTTGGGCTTCTAGTGGCGCTTCAGCCTTTGCCAGTAGTAGTTCCGGAAGTACGTTTTCATCAGAATTCTTTTTCCATATATATCTATCTATACACCTGTTCATATGCACATTCAAATACATTTGAAAGATAACAATTAAGATATTGAATAAATGTTACTAAAATATTGTATTACTATTACAGGTTGGTCAGGAAATCATCCTATCAATGTAAAAGGATAATCATTTTGATCAAATGTCAAATAAAATAGCTGCAGATTACGCGATATAATTCTCACTATGCGTATATTCACATAAATATAATCAAAATGCTTGATCTTTTTTTATGTGTGTAAAGCTTTTATATAAATATTTTATATGTATAACGTTTACATTTTTTTTGTCGCAGTCAAAATCACGATTTAATAATAAATAAAAATGTTTTCAGTCAAACAAACTTCCTAGAAATATGTGATTGCTTTTCCAAACACTAATTATCTGTTATATGATCAATAATTACATCAATAATACATACATTGATTTGTAAAATTCCATGATTCTCTTATATAGGATGGTCCGTAAAAAACAATTTATTAACATGCGTTATTTTTATGAATATTTTAACATAATTTTATCAGATATATATTTATTATGCAAGTTCTTTATAAATGTAAATAGAAAATGTAATAAAATTTTATATATATTATATTGATGATATAATATTCGACTTGTAATACTTCAAACAAGTCAATAATCAACCACCAGATATGTATGAACAATCAAGCTGTCATTTGAAGCATTTTCTTTTAAAAGCAATTATGCTTGTTGTGTAAATATATAAAAGAACACTGTAATCGTACAGATTCAGTTGTTTTCTGCTAAGCTGTACTGTGAGGAGAATTTCTATTGTGCTGCCACAATCATCATGAAGATTGCTGTACTGATTGCATTCGTAGTGGCAATATTAGTTCAACTGTGCAGCGCACAGCCACAGCGCGGTAAGTCGCACATGATGATCATATGCATGTAATAAAAATGGTTGAAGAGCAGTAAAATTTATTACTTATTACAGTTTATAAAGTGTAACTAAGAACAATCCTAATATTTTTATAGTAGATAGACTATCACTTTTGTTTTTTTTGTTTATATTTTATAAATATGCTGATTCTATACAAGAGATTAGATTGTTTGTTGTTATAATAAATTAAAAATAATTTTTATATCTAATTTAGGTATGGGTATGGGTATGAATTTGGGTAGAGGCAGGATAAGATCGGGGTATGATTCCATGGAATATGACGGTCCTAAGGATGTAATAAACTAAACTCAAGAGAAAAGGCTATGGAATATTACACAAATGTAAGTTACTGCTCCAAACAGTAAACAAATACTTAGTATTGTACATGTATTCAGTGTTCACAACTTTAATATAAAAGAAACTTTCAATGAAAAGTTTCTAACACTCAAATCTTTCTCTTTTATGATATGCTTATATTAGTTTTCACCAAACGTTATCGATACATGATAGACGAAACTTTATTTATTAAAACTCCATGCTTTCTTAATGTAGCAATATTAAAAATCAAGTAATGAAGATTTTTAACTTTTATAGTTTACATCAAAATAAAGTAAATAAACACATACATATGTTGTTCATTTGTAAAGTATATTTTCAAGAAACAAGGAACAGATATATAGCACAGTAGTAGTCACAATGAATAAATCAGTTTCTTCACTTTGCAATTTGTTAATATTATTTAAGTTCATGAAAAATTATATCTATATAATTTCGTAATACGTATTTTCAGGCATGAATAAACTCGGAATTTCCTTCACTCTTCACTCGACTACAAGAAAAGTTTATCAATTATACACTAATATGACTCTTTTTGTTTCATATATATATATATATATTCAATAAATAAAATGCAATAACTTTATTTTGTCTTTTGTGTATACTCTTCCAATTTAACAATAATTATTCTTTCGTTTTTTGATTGTACTTTCTCTCTTTTGTTAAAATTTTATAAAATCTGAGTCTTTCTCTTATTCTCGTTTTACACAATAGGAGTATCATAATATACAAAATGAGTGCCGATATTTTACTTACAAATTAATTTATTATTTGTCCATATACAGGAAAAAATACGATTTCATTGGACCTATCGGCATATAAAACAGATATAGGAGTAATTGTGGAAATAGCTATACAACTACAAAGATACGGTGCTCAATGTAAGGAAACAGAAAGCCGTAATAGACTAGATCCATGTAGTTAGGATATGTGGCTCGTGGATAGGTGATTATTTAATGCTGTTTTGTGGGCGAATTTTTTCATACAAATAAGACATTCGTGGGTTTTCTCGTTAACATGCATCAATAGATGTTTTTTCAACCCCGCCTTATCTTTGAATATTTTTTGACAAGTACAACATTCTAAAGGTCTCTCGATAGCATGAACCAACATGTGACTGTTCAGTGTAGTCTTTTGCGTAAAAGCCTTGTGACATACGTAGCACTCGTACGGCCTGTCGCCGGTGTGACTTAACATGTGTTTTCTCAACGATGATTTTTCCTTGAACGTTTTCTGACATATGTGACACGCGTGCCGTTTATCACCCGTGTGTATGAGCATGTGCGAGTTCAATCTTGTTTTCTCTCTAAACGCCATGTCGCACATAGTGCACGCGTACGGCTTTTCACCGGTGTGTATGAGAGTATGTCTGTTCAGATCCGACTTTCTGGTGAAAATCTTATCGCAAACCTTACAGTCGTACTGACCGCCAGTATGCAAAAGCATGTGACTGTTCAAGTCAGATTTTCGCGCGCACGCTTTGTGACAAATATGACACTCGTGCGGTTTTTCACCAGTATGGACCAACATGTGGGAATTCAATTTAGCCTTCTCGCGGAAAGTCATCAAGCACTCTTTGCACTCGTACGGTCTCTCGCCGGTGTGGACCATGGCGTGTCTGATTAATTCCGATTTCCTCTTATATGTTTTTTCACATATGTTACACGCGTGTGGCTTCTCACCGCTGTGCGCCAGCATATGATTATTGAGTGCCGTTTTCTGAGCAAATGATCTATGACACAATGTACACTTGAAATTCTTGTTCCCGGTATGAATAGACATGTGCAGATTTAGTTTTGTCTTCTCCTTGAACCCTTCATAACAAATCGAGCATTTGTAAGGTCTGTCTATCGTGTGGCCAACCATATGCCGATTCAGATTAATTTTCTCTTTGAACGTCATGTGACACATGTCACATTCAAAAGGTCTTTCTTCCATGTGCATCATCTGCTCGTTCAAACTCGCACGCTTCATAAAAGCCTGTTGCAAAGCATCGCAATCATATGGCTTATCCAATATGTGCAATTGCATGTGACTTCTCAAGTTCCACTTGTAAGCAAATCTTTTTTGGCAGATGTTACACTCTAGCGGACTCATTCCGACGTGAGTTAACATGTGAGCATGCAAGCTGGTATTATCGGGGAAGGTTTGCTGACAAACCTCACACTGACTTCCACTACAATGCATTCTTAGATGTGTCACCATTGAATCATTGTTCAGAAACCATTTCTTGCAAATAGAACATTGTATTTTATAAAATTTCGGTTGCTGTCCATTTTGACAAAATCCATGATGCTTGTCAGAATCTTGTGTTTGTATGAAATTTGCATTAGCCAAACATCGTTGCATTACACCATCTTCTTTATCGCACAAATTATTCCCTAGTGAACCTGTCCAGTTTTGATGACTTGTAGATTCACCTTCCAACTCTAGCTTTACCTACAACAGGTCACAAATATATAAAAACTTGTGAAGCACTTATATATTGATTACATCGATATAACTAGAAAAGAGATTTTAGATTAGTGATTGTTGCACATTTACCATTTCATTGGAAAAATCCACCTCATTGTTTTCGATAGGCAAAAATAAAGCGCCCTTCTCAAAAGTACCAGAGCAAATATCCTCCATGTAGTCAGGATCAAATTTGTCACCTGGTTCTTCCTTAAGCACAACGCTCACAATATTCTCGTCCTTAAAGTAATCCTTACATTAGATCCTGAATAACACCGAGCGATATATCTGCTGCTGTTTCATACAAAAAGTTTACCATAACCTGACTGTCTATGGCTAATGCATCCATCGGTTCATCTTTCACCTTAAAATCTTCCATTTGCTACACTTCACTCTGAAAGTGAAATCAATTTATTCGCTTACGTACGTTCCACGATGCGTGATCAACATGATGTTCCAAAAAAACAAACAAATTCAGGTACAAAGAGACAAGGAAAAAGCGTTGTACACGATGGGTGCAGCCAGAAATTACATAAAAGACATTCTCTCATAACCTCAAAAACCCGCGCGGTAACAGGTTCGCGAGCGCGACGTACACAGTGCACGGACATTTCGGCGCAGCCTCGACGATTGCGAATCTGTTACCGCACGGAGAAAAACTAATATCCGCAGACTCGAGATCGGTATTTCTGTGTGAATACTCACAGCATAGGTTACATGGCCGTCTCCATGAAATACGAAAATATAGGTTGCGATGACGCTCCTTCAGATAATGTCGCGCGTCACCGATGGATAACTGAACAAACTACGACGGAAAACGGATCCTTCTTCGCCAGATTGTCGCGCTTACTGGGAACCGCGATCTTGATTCGTCATCTCACGAAAGAACGGACATGTCGACGACCAAAAATCGCGATGACCGACGGGGTGCACCTAGTTGGCGTATAGATATGACGGATGTGTTGCACAAACGTTTGCGCGCGCGCGAGCGCGCACTGTCTACGCATACGAATGTCACGTCACGCGTGTGCGTGCATGTATGTACACATGTATATACGGAGCACGCACACGTCACACGTAAACGTGTATACAGGCACGCGTATCTCGCATACATATCTGCGCATTCGTGCGTGCGACAATTGCGCGAATCGGATAAATATTCTTGTGCAAAGCTAAGCGTTTTCGATATATTCGCCGTGATCTTCGTCCGAGAAGAATCGGACGCGTAACACACACAGGTACGTGCTGGGCACTTAAAAGTTGTCATTTTTATTTCAGGTAAGAGACACACTACTTTTATTCTTTTTTTTTATGATAAAAAATAAATAATTATATAGCGTACGCGTTATGTAAAAGAGAGATGAGTATTATCATAAGTGTGCGTGATTTTTTTAAATTTCTCGAATATATAATTTATATATGATATCACTTGCAAAGTATGTAAGAAAAAAAGAATAAACAAAGAATGAACAAAGAAATTGACAAAACAATTGTTAGTTTTATTGTTTTGAGAAATTTTTGTGTAATCTGAGATTTTCGTAACACGTTCGAATTGTGATTCATTCATTTGTTAGTGTATGAGTAAGCGCAATGTATAATATATACATACACACACACACATCAATTAGACGAAGTCAAAGCACGCAAGGATTATGGAGGAATTAGTAATGAGAACTGCTGCTTATGTGTGTAATTCTGAGAAATAAAATACGAATGAAACGGCAAAACCACGCAACTCGCACACAAAACCAGAGATTCAGTACAGTAGTGTCCGCGCATTTGTCACCGAACTATCCCCACCATGTTTATTCAGGCCGAACCCTTTTTTTTTCGGAGCGTTATCTTCACCTGTGCACGAAATATCTTCTTCTTTTTTTTTTTTGTTGATTTTGTAAGGTGCGCTATCAGCGCGTCATTATATTGCATACATCTAATGATAAAGATACACGCCCGTAGAATGAAGATATCACATTTTACCTCTTACACTGCACCTGCTTACACCACGGTCCTTCTGCTAAGTGACAACAACTTCACTACTTACATGTAAACTTGATCTTCGTTCAAAAAGTTACTTTTGTTCTTTCACAGTAATCTACGCAAATAATGGCAGCTGACTTTACTGCTTTGTTGCTAATCATTTTAACATTGGACGTTATCACCTACGGTAAGTGAAGAGAGGAACACGTATCGCAAAACGTCATTTATCTCATTGTCATAAAGATCGTTTCCGTTCTTTATTATTGTGCGTTGAAAAAAAAAAAACAGAACGATCCTGTCGTCATACTTGCGTTTGCTAATGTATAGTTGTTCAAAAAACTATTAATAAAAAACATACGTATCTGTAAGAAAAAAATGTAATTTAAATAACTTTTCGAGAGAGATAAAGTTATGCGAAAAAACATGATTCAAATATTTTGTTAGAAACTCAGGCGGTTCGTGTGCGACGTCTGGTCGGTGGGACAAACGCCGCAGAATCCGAGTTTCCTTATCAAGCATCTTTGAGATACTTCGACTTGCACATCTGCAGTGGCACGCTTATCAGCGATAAGCATGTTCTAAGCGCGGCGCATTGCGTTTGCGGCCTGATAGACTACCCTTCCGAAGAACTTAGTGTACGCACCGGGAGTATTAAATTGACAGAGGGTGAAAAACACGCTGTCAAGTCGATTGCGTGCCATCCTGATTATCTTTACGGCTCGGAAGAATCCTGGACGGCCGATATAGTTGTAATCACGGTGAGATTTTGTTAACTTATTGATATAATTCAAGACACGAGCTTACATGTTTTCTTACAAATTGATTGACTTTGTTACGTTGCACAATGTTTTTAGCTTGCTGAACAAATTTGCGTGTCAACGTCTCAATTACCAATTGCTTTGGCAACTCGTAAGACTCCTGATGGAGAACGTGCTGTTATTAGCGGATGGGGTAGGGTTCGTCCGTTTAGTTTCTTGTCACGAAATTTGCAAAAGCTCTCGTTGCCGATTATCGACAATAAGATGTGTCAAGATTATTACAAGAACTTTACCATTCTCGACTCTCAGATCTGTACATTCGAGAGGAAAGGCATCGGTGCTTGCAAGGTAAATGAACAGAAAAATAATATATATGTTGTGTTACACGATTTTATAAACAATACTTCACAAAAGAGAAAAACTCTTTGAGACATTCTATGTATCAAAGATTTAATATCATTTTATACTTTTAATTAATTGCGAATTAAGAAAGAATATTATTTGCGCAGGGTGATAGCGGCAGTCCTTTAGTCTACAACAATACGTTAGTGGGCGTATTCTCGTGGACAAAACCCTGTGCAATCGGTTTTCCCGATGTTTTTACTAATATTATCTATTTTAAGGATTTTATTGAACAAACAATTCAAGCCGATTAGTTTGTGCTGTAGTTTTAATATAATTATCTTTAAATATAATTATCTGAGGAACATGAGTGTTCTCGAAAACAATTTCTTAAAGACATCAGTTTTTAACATTTTTACTTATAAACTTACGGGTGTGTAAGTTGCATTTTGTTATATTTTATATTTTTATATGTATACTTGTGATATGACAATAAAAAAGTTTTAGAAATGAAATTCTTGTGCTGTTCAAAAATATGTAATTAACACAATCAATTTATTTTATACTATATTTTTACATGATCTCTTATTTATCCGATAAAAACACATGATTGACATGTGCGTATCTTTTCATTTTATTTTCAAAGTTCAAGTTAGTAGTCTTGCTTGGCAAGTAAAACCGATATGTAGCCGCCCGACGTTTTTATCAACTGAAATTTACGATATGCATCACGCGATTTGATTTTTGAATTAATATTTAAAATCACAACGTCGCAAACTTACGTTGCAAAACATCGACATGGTCATAGGAAACATTTTCCCGGCTGTGATGTACAAGGGCTTGTTGGTTCGAATCATCAGTAAAATTAACGTTCTCGCTTCTTCCGGCTCCAACGTGTACCATTCGTAATTGTACACCGCGCGATATATACTTTCGCACTCCATAAATATGTAATACAAAGATTTGTCTCTCTTTGTTAATTTTTTCTCGGTGTTTTTTTTTTCATACACACACACAATGTAATACTTACCTGTGCCACCAGAATTTCACCTACCACACAATGCAAACACATGTGACCGCAGACGTTTAATCCAACGGGTATCAAGTATACCAATTGCATCACAGACATTTGTCTTCCTTCCGTCAGTATCTAAGTAATAATAATAACAACTTATATACATACGGCATTTGATTTTTAAGGTCTTTGTTTCTTGATTAGTTCGATACTAAGAGAGTTTTTTTTTACATGGATTCGCAGAATTACGCTGACCGATTGCGTTGTAGTAACAAAATCTGAAGTTTTTCTTTTCTTTTTTTTTAACTCACCGCGATAAACAAAAATCCATAGAGACAAAATATGGTGCCGAAGTAAAGTAGCAGTCCGAGTAGCAATAGAGTGAACGTGTTCTCAACGATACTGAAATATCTGCAGAAAAAAATGTCATCGATTCAAAATTCATCCGATTAATTATATTAATTAATTGAGCAAGAGCTCAATTATCAAAATCAAGATAACACGAAACTTAATCAGGCGTATGTGATCCTCGACGATAAACGCGAGACCGCTGTTGAAGCTTTTGAATTGTCTCATGTTGATCAATCGCTCTTTGAGATTTTCTATTTGACCGCACAGGTGAAATACGAGCAGTCCGAGCAAATTGTCGACACCGACGTAAGACGCGGAAGCCGTCAGAAGCAGAAGAACTTGCGCGGCGAATGTCAGCTCGAAGTACGGACTTCGATCTTTGTCGTAGAAGTAATGAGTTTGCAAGGGTAGGATCCTAACCGGATCGGTGACGTTTGTCACGTATCGTAACGACGTTCCGAAACAAGGTGGAAACGCGATTAAACCAAATCCTACAAACACGAAAACGTATCCGAACATGGTGAGAACGCGCGCGTTCCGCGCACGTTTTATCATGACCTGCAGCTCTCTGTGAGTCTTGACCTTCAACCAGTCATCGGCGATCATGTCTAAAAGCATTGCGAGATCTTGAATAAAAAAAAAAATAAAAACAATTCGTCATTAACAAAACACGGCGCCAATACGTTCTGCAAATAACAATTTGATCTCGCGAGCAGAGAATCGTACGTATTCATCAGTCTCTCGATACGTACCCATTTTTTTCGACCATATGGTCACCAGTTTCATTATGATCATCAGTAGCGGCAGGGTGAATTGCAAATTGTCTATGATCGCGATCATGTCGCCCCAGATTCTCATTAGCGAATGTATCGCGGGGATCAAGCCGATGAAAACGAACAGCAGCAGGGAAGACGTCGCACGCAAGTCCGACAGGAATCGATCGCGGCCGTGAACATTCGGCCATATGCCGGGAATGCTCAGCATGAAGCGATTTAACTTGGTCGCCCATTCGAAATCTACCTGAGCATCACGAATTCTCGATGTAGTTTTTGCAAAAAAAAAAAAAAAAAAAAAAATGTTCTTTGTATTGCAATCTATAGTTGCGAATTCACAATAGACGAGACAATTTAGAAGAGCTTAGTTTTAAAAAAATATACTTGGTCAAGTGCGACATAATTTTTATCTTCAAGCGTGATAAGATCAAGAAGCACCTGCGTATCTCGTTGACGATTCGGTGTGCATGCTCGAAGTTGTGTAGAGACTGATACGTTTTTCCGTGCGAGAAGTCTACATCCCTCGTAGACTTGTTGGAACGCCAACTGTTGCATGTCGCGACTCTTCGATTAAGGTTCGTGAACTCTCGTAAATGTGTAAAGAACCGTGTAAATGGTGCAACGGCCACGATTATTGTAATCGTCAGGTGTTACGATCTCATAGAAAGGTGAAGACGGAGAAAGAGTAAAATGAGCAACAGAAGTGACAGGGCCGCAGCTGTAAATGTTTGAATTTATGCTGTTACGAAATAAATGATCAAAGATTGCAATATTTTTAAGAAAATCCTTACCGTCTCTTAATTAAATTTCTCAATTAAATTTCTGGTGTAATCGTAGCTATTATATAGATTACAAATGTATCATCGCATTTTCGAGTAATTTTTTATTTTATTTCTGGTAAAATTGCGCCGTCCCTGATCTCCCTATATACATCCGAAGTTTATAAAGTTTACGTGCGTCACGTACACATCGTTAGAGCTGTCACGCGAGAAGCATCGGAACAGTTTTCACGCACAAAGGAGGAGGTTTTAAAATTTTAATATTACTCCCTTTTGTCGTATCCCTTCTATTCGACTGACATCGAAGCATGCGCATTCCCCCGACAGCGCATTTTCAATCGTGCACGCGTGCACAGTACATGTTGCACATTTGCGGTGGTACATACGCAAGAGTGGAACGTGATGCGGAGTTTAGTGATAAATAAAAATAGTGAATTTTACTGGTTTTGATCTGCTTAAATAATGTTTTTTCATGTTTTAAGTTAAGCTTGCGACATATGCTTTTTTCGTGCTAGATCGCGTGCGAGCGACGATTTCTTTGATTTCCAAATCGCGATTGATCGATTCTAATAGAACACGCGCGTGTGGAATATTTGCGTATATGTGAGAGAGAGAGATGTGTGCTCACTAATATTTATTAATAATATGAATTAAACATATGAAGAGCATATAGAGACGAAAAAGCGTAGTATTACAGATTTGTGATGAACTGTTTGATCCAAGAAACGCATGGATAGACACTGGTATAGATATCCGGATAGCCCAAGGCACATGGACGTCCACCAGAGACCAGACCAACAATTGTTCCGTCGCTGTTTCGGACGACACCGCTACCGCTATCACCCTGCGATAGAAAAATTAATTATCACATATCGTAATCAAAGATTAATACACTAATACGAATTCTATTGCGAAAAAAAGATTGAATTGTACGACAGATATAGATGTTTAACGAATTCGTTGTACACACAGATAGGCGATATTTTTCCTTATACAAAACTATAATTAAAAGATGTACGTACGTTGCAAGCTCCAGTTCCGACTCTGATGAGGGTGCAGAACTCGAGGTTGCTAACTTTCATCAGAGGTCTATGATATCTTTCGCATTCGTCCGGAAGCATGAGACCCGCGTCAATCTTTTGCAAGTCGTTGTGGACTTGTTTCCTGAAGCCGGTAGAACCCCAGGCTACAACCGAGACGGATTCGCCTTTCGACACATCGCGCGTTGGCAGCTTGATGGGTTGCTGGTTGCTCGAGAATTGGATAGGGGTAGCAAGCTGGAAATATTTTATATGTAAGCTACAAAATCTTGTGATCGAAACAGAAATAATAAAAGATCGACATAATACACGTAATCAGACTATATAAGCGCGGTTTATATCTAAAAGTCGTACCTCGATTATACCAATATCGTAACCAGCTGGTCTACCAGAGGTATCCCTATAGCTTGGATGAAGATACAAGTTTTTAATCCTGTGAGACTGTCCACCGGAATTGAGGTACGTTGTACCAGAAACAACGACTGCTTGTGATCTCAAACTCGCGTCAGAACGTAAGGGAGCTACGCAATGACCAGCGGTAAGAATATGCCTCGGGCTGATTATGCTACCTCCGCACATGTGACTGTTCGAAGCTCTGATGGAGATACAATGCGGATATCGCTGTATGCTGGTGGGTGTGCCATTTACTAACTTCTCTGGCTCATCCGCAAAGGATCCTAACGCAGACATAAGTTTGTTATAATAAGTGTGAGTTTTATACGATATGTGTATCAGATAATGATGCAGAATAATAAATAGGAATTTAAATAATATGACGCTAGAATTGTTTAATATTCAACTTACCAGCGACCGCGAATGCAATCAGGAGAGTAGCCAATAGCTTCATTGCGTAGATACTGTCTGACAACGCGACCGGTGAACGTTAACAAACCCAGTAATGACCACAGTTCATGATACATTTTATATACAGATCGAAATATGTACACAGCTGCGTGTAACGTAATTGTGCTATTGTATTTTTATCGCGATCTGCACTGATAGTAAGATCATGTTTAAGTGCGTGTTGAATTACGCAATGTTGACTTGAGATTGACACTTGTGTTTTTTATTCAGAGTTTCGCGCGGAATGTCTCAATTTATTGCAACAAAGGCGTAGAGTGCAGTTTTTGTGAAAAGATGTATAATGAATAAATGTATATCTTTCCGTAAAGGAAAGATACATACATGTACGTATGTATATATATACTTCGCATCAAAAGCTGACATGCACCAACATTAAAATTAACGTGCATATATCGCGGTATAAAAATAAATTTTGTATGTAAAAGATTCGTAGATTTTCATTACGTATACGTTTATACACTATATAATTGTATCACATTTGTTTCTCACATCTTTAACATTAGCTAATATAGGGGATATTTATTTGTTTATATTCTTTTTATTATTCATATGCAAAACTTATATATAACCAGCCGAAGTCTTTAACAACTAAAACATGGATAGATGTATAAAATATATATTTTTTATATTTCTCTTCGTGTGGTTAATTAAAAAATAAATGAAATTTAAACATGCTACATATTACAAGCAATTTACATTGCACAAACGTAGACATCGTCATAGAAAAAAATTTGCACGCAGTGAGATATTGCGGTTTTTCAGCTCGAATCATTATAATTATTAAATTTTTCGCTCCCCTCGCTTCTATATTGTACCACTTTTGTATTTACATATCGCTTCGCAAACTCTTTCGCACTTGACACGCGCAACAGACACATGCAATAAAAAAGATATTAAGTAAAATACAATCGAATAAGCGTCTTAATTAAAATTTCAATTCAGATTGTGCACTCGACGAGTCGATTGCCAAAAGCGTACGTAAAAACGTACATATATATACTACTTTTTACTTGTGTGTGCGACCAAAATTTCTCCGACAACGCAGTAAAGACGCAAGTATGTCCAAACGAATTGACGAACAAAACACAAATAACACTCAATCGAAACATAGAGAAATAATGATCTAGGTGCAATATGTAAATAAACATGTATATTTTGAATTAAAAGGCATATAATAAACATATATATTGAATTAATAGTTATAATAATGTAAATTATAATAAAGAATTTTATTATATACATTAATTACATATGTAATTTATATCATATCTCTTTTTCACCAATTTAACATTAGGCACTTTATAAGAGTCTTTTATTTGTTTATCACTTTTCTTATTTTCCATATGCCAGCAAAACTGATATATAACCAGCCGATGTCTTCAACAACTGAAAAAAAAATCAAAGAAATTCTATTTCTTTTACTTATCTATATCTTTGTGCAAGTAATTAATTGAGAAACATATATGAAATTTGAATATGCTACATTATAAGCAATTTACATTGCACAACGTAGACATCGTCATAGGAAAAAATTTGCACGCAGTAAGGTATTGCGGTTTTTTTGCTCGAATCATTATAATTATTAAATTTTTCGCTCTCCTCGCTTCCATATTGTACCATTTGTATTTACATGCAGCTTCATAAACTCCTTCGCACTTGATACACAACAGATACATGTAATAAAAAAAAAAAGATATTAAGTAAAATAGAATAAACGTCTTCATCGGTATTTCGATTCATATTGTGCACTCGACGAATCGATTGCCAAAAGCGAAACGGAACATATTTACTTGTGCGACCAAAATTTCCCCGACAACGCAGTAAAGACAAGTATGTCCAAATGAATTGACAAACAACACACAAATAACACTCAATCGAAACATGGAGAAATAATTATCTTGATGTACCATCTAAATAAACATACAAATTTCGAATCAATATACATAGTGAAAGCAATAAGATACGCATAATTAATTCCTAAAAAAAAAAATACTTACGGTACCGAACAAAAAACCATAAAAGGTGAATAACATGCCAAAGTATAAGAGAGCCGCTAACAGCATCATGTTAAATATATTGTCAATCGCATCGATAAATCTGCGTAAGATTGTAAAACTTTTTATCTTGTATCACTTTACTTTAAAAGTTTTATCACACAGTATTATAGATGATTAATTTAGAGAAGAGTGAATTTACTAAATTCTTTGACTTATGTATATATATATATAATTAAATAAATTAGTACAAATGCGATTCTTTTTTTAAAAAAAATCAACAATAAAAAAAATATTTACATATAATGCATGCAAATTATTTTTAAACAAGTTTTGTTACTTATTTTGTAAGCATAAACACTTGTTATCAATAATGTACAATATAATATGCAACCTGATAAGATTTACATGATCTTGCACACTTTGTGACAAAAAGCTCTCAAAATCTTGAAACCTCTTATTGTTGAGAATACGCCCTTTGAGATTTTCCAGTTGGCCACATGCGTGAAAAACTAGTACACCCAGGAAATTATCCGCACCGGTGTACACAGTCGCGACTATAATCAGTGCAAGACACTGCAGAAAAAATGTTATCTCGTAAAATGGAGTCTTATTTTGATCGTACAAGCTGCAGTACGTTTGCAGCGGCAACAGTTTGCCCGAATCTGTCATGTTTGTCAAGTATCTTATTGAAATTCCGAAAACAGGAAGACCCGCAGCCAAACCCAAAGACACAATCATTATGAAATATCCGAATATTGTGAATGTGCGCGCAATTTGCGCCCGCTTTATCATAATGTCTCGCTCTTTCACCGTCTTTGGTTGCAACCAATCCTTTTTCATCGTTCTTAAGAGTGGTAGAATCTCTAGATATTAAACAACCCAGACAGCACAAAATTCCGAAAGACGTTGTAAAGATATTTAAAAGACGTCTAAATTATTTTAACCATCTTTTACATATCTTTACGTTTTTTATGCTGTCTAGAAAGTATCTTTAATAATCATTTAATGTCTATATTCACCACATGTCAAAAAAATAAAATTGTTTTTATTTTATAATTGATCACGCGCTTTACCATTTTGTTTTCTCCACAGAATAGTGAACTTTGTTACTGCAATCAGAAGTGGTAGAGTATATTGCAGATTGTCGATCATTGACATCATGTCTAAACCCCAAATATTGAGCAAGGAATGTACAGTCGGAATTAAACTGCTCCAGAGTATTATATTTATCATAACGAATACGTGTATATTTGACAGCAATCTTTGTTGTTTAGTTTTGTACTCTTCAGGCCACACGCCTAACATCATCAAACTGATCCGATTTAATCTGATAGCCCAGACATAATCTGCTTTTAAACAAAAGTGCAATTATTTTATTAAAAATCGCACCAGTTATTGTGTCATTAACAATCGTAAACATTAATTAGAAATGATTCACTGCAAATTTGTGTGTGAGCAAATAGATTAGTGGTAGTATATATTGAAAATTCTATATAATCAAACTGAAGATGACTGAGCACCTGTATATGCCGGGTGCTTCGAAACGTCCATACCGGTGTCTGCGAAAGAACTAAGCCTCCCTCTCGTTTTCTATATTTTCTCGTTCGATTTAGGGTGATAGCGTGTAACGAAACTTCACCATAAGGCGCTACTTTGCAGATACACGCGTCGCATATTAATAATGCAAGTGCCCGTAACAAGAACATCATAGTAACTAATGCTTATAGCTTCACCCTTTGGGTGAAAAAATAATTATGTTATTGATTCCACTACTTCGCTAAGGAGAAATTGCGAGTTACACATCACGCACGCTGTGTAAAAGTCTTTTTAGTTTGAAATTTCACGAGAACTTTTATTTCTTCTGTTTTTAGTATAGTTACCTACACTTTCAAGAAAATTTTCAAGAAAAGTGCAAAAATTGTTTACATCTAGTTGTACGCGATCATCAACACATTTGTCTATGTTTGAAAGTGTAAATAATTGTAGTTCTTATTTTTCGTTAAAAAAATACTGTATTTATCAGAAACAAACGATAATGTTTAAACGCATGTGAAAACTTTATAATAATATGTGTACATTAATTGTCAAATACTGTAAAAGAAATTGCAAATGATTTTCATACTTATAAATATGTTTATTATATAATGTATATAATTGTTACGTCTCTCTCTCTTCCATATTGGAGATCAGTCATAAGATTGTTATTTAATTTTTATTTCTAGTTTTATCCTTTATCGTGCTAGCAAAACAGATATGTAACCGGCCGACGTTTTTAACAGCTGAAAACAGAAATAATATTGTGTTTTATCAAAAGATGTAAAAAAAAGGGAGTTAATCAATGACATAAGTATATTGTTTTTTTTTCACTCCGTGTACATCGTACTTAAAAGCAATATACACAAAAATTATTAAATGAGCAATTAATGGCAATACTTGTGATATATTGCAATCAACTTACGTTGCAAAGTGTGGCCATTGTCATAGGGAAAAGTTCCCCTGCAGTAAGGTGCAGTGGTTTATTTGATTGTATCATTATGATTATTAGACATTTCGCATTTCTCGGTTCCAACTTGTACCACTTGTACTCACATGCGGCTCTATAAACTCCTTCGCACTTGACAACCGACAATTGCATATGCGATAAATGAGAGATGTTAAGTGATAAGAAATATATCGGTTGTTAAAACAAGCATCTTAATTATACTTCAAAATGTGCATTCAAGAATACTTTTACATTTGCATAATAAGATAAAGCAAAGAATAATGCAACACGCACACACACACGTACATACATATATATATTATATATTTACTTGTAACCAGAATTTCTCCGACAACGCAGTAGAGACAGGTATGCGCAAATGTATTGATGAACACCGTAACAATAAAAGTCAAACGCGGCAGTGAAAACTCCTGAAGTTGGTATCATCTAAATGAACATGTGTGTGAGTGAAAATACTATATCGATTGACTATATATATATCGATTGACCAATGAAATTCACACGAAAGAAATGGAAACAACTTACATTACCGAAGAAAAAATCATAAAAGGCAAATAATAAACCAAACTCGAAAAGCACTCCAAGTAGCATCAAGTTAAATATACTGTCAATAATATCAATAGATCTGCACAGGTTTAAAAATTTTTTTCACATAAATACATTAATACAAAATGCAAAGTGTGGATGCAAACTCCGACATTTTTTATTGTTTGTAATATATTCGACGTTATGTATGAAGAAGCACACGGTTTAATAAATTAAGAACTTTTTTACAACATTAGCACGTGTGTTTGGAGAGGTGGATTCATTTTTTAATTGAAGTGTAAGTATTTCACAGAGTGTTTATCAAGTTATCAATAATATAATGTAATGTAATATAACTTGATAAGACGTACATGATCCTGCTCGTTAAATAGTAACGTGCTCTCAAAATCATGAAACTTCTTAACGTCGATAAGACGCGCCTTGAGATTTTCCAGCTGACCGCATACGTGAAAAACAAGCAAACTCAGGAAACTGTCAGTGCCGGCTATCGTCAAGCTGACACTCTGCATAAAATATGTTATCTCGTAAAATGGACTTTTATTTTGATCGTAGAAGCTACAGTATGTTTGCAGCGGCATCAGTTTGCCCGGATCTGTTACGTTTGTCAAGTATCTTATTGAAATGCCAAAAACAGGAAGACCCGCAGCCAATTCCAAAGACACGATCATTATAAAGTGACCAAATATTGTGAATATATGCGCAATTTGCGCTCGCTTCATCATCACGTTCCGCTCTTTTAACGTCTTCGGTTGCAACCAATCCTTTTTGATCATGTGCAAAAGCGATAAAATCTCTACAATGAACAATAACGTAATGATTGAAGTACGATTGAAGAGAAAGAGATTTGTTTTGCAAAACTATAGATATGTACCGCTTTGTTTTTGCTACACAATGTAAATCTTTATAATTGATATCGCAAATGGCAAGATATATTGCAGGTTGTCGATCACTGACATGATGTCTTTCTTCCAGATTTTAAGAAGCGAATGCACGCTCGGAACGAGGCTACTCCAAATCATTTAGCATAACCGTTGTACGTATGTTCAACAACGTTCTTTGTTGTCTAGTTGTATTATTTTCAGGCCAAAAAACCAAACTAAGTCGATTTAGTTTAGTTGCCCATTCATAATCTGCTTGTATAATAATTTATATAAAATGAATATAAATAACATCAAAATGAAAGTCTCTCGATAAAGTAATTGTAGAAGTATACCAACACATTGTGAGTGTGAAACGTCCATAATCGATGACGGCTGGAAAGAAACTGAACGATTTTTCCGATGTAACAATAAGAGCGATGAAAAACCGAACAAATCGAAAGCTGACGCAACATTGTTCATGGAGATGCGAAGAAACTAACTTTCCCTCTTTTTTCAAAAAAAAGAAAGTCATAGTCGTTCGCGACTATATTTTCAACACCTATAATTGACGATAATTACCACACGTGCAAAAAATCTTCGGAAACCTCGGACGCAGCTGTACGTACAAGCGGATGCAACGGCTCCCTGTTAATAATGCACATGTTTCGTAACCACAATACAGATGTGATGCTTATATACTTAAACACTTCGCCCCGTGAAGGGGTGAACTCTCGTTATAGGGAAATTAACTGTCTGTCGAACGAAACAACTGTAATAAAATCGACTGTCTCTTAAGTTCGAAACGACTTTGTTGGGCGTGAACTTGATACGTTTTCAGCGAAGTTCAACTGTATATTTCTATAAATAGGTACGCATTTCTTAAAACATATTAACAAAACTTAACTTTTGTTTTGTGAAAAGAGATTGCGTTTGTTTTACATTTATATTTGAATGCTCCTTCAGTTTTCAAAATATAAATTCGTCATTTAGATGCTGTGTGGTTTTGACTTTGTATTTAGATACTGATAATATACATATATGCGCAAATATAATACTACATACATAATTACTTATACATAATTAGGTGGAACCATTTTTGTCTGATTACATAATATATTTTTCACCGACAAGAAATTCGGGATTTTTGCTTACTGCGGTGTGAACGTCCGGGACCGAAAGATCTTTGCATGAAATTCCGTGAGTAGCCAAACCGACGAGTTTGCCGTTATAAATCAGAGGACTGCCGCTGTCACCCTAAATCAAGATTAAAAATAATGATTACAAACGCACGCGATCAACACAATGACGCATATTTATAAAATACATCGTAATTAGATCTTGTATGTAATTTTAATATAGCGAGCCTTAGTATATCCGAGTTTGAAGCTGTATTTCTCTACATGATATCTTGCGTAATCACTTACTTTGCAGAGATTGTTTTCTGGTACCGGCAGTGTGCAGAATTCAGCGTCACTGAGAGTTTTGTCGTAAAACGGCTGACAATCCTCGGAGCTTATCGTTTCCACCGCGACTTCTTTCAGATTCGAAGTCTTATTTCCTTGATGATTGGAGATCATCCATCCGACCATCTGCAGTTTCTCTCCCACCGGTACTTCCGTTTCGGAGAGTGGAATTGGCTGCACTTTATCTCCAAATTTAAGAGCTTGCACGAGCTGCGGAAAAGTTTTTTGGCTCGTTTAACAAAATTATTATTACGCACTACGTAGCAATGAATCGGTGCGGCATCAATCAACCGCTGACGGTTTACTTGGAGTGAAATGAGAGAAAACTCGTCTCTTCTCGCGCAACCGATTTATTTTCTTCTGCAAAAATGTGCATACACTAAACTCACTACACTAAGAAAATGATGAATGTACCTTGATTAAACCAAGACCGCTCGAGATGTGGTTCTCATTTGGATTCTCGTGATTCTGATGATTCTGCGAGAACATTTCTTTGGCGAAGATGCGAACGCCGCCGCCGGGTTTGATGCTGCTCGTGCCGCTGACCACAACTATATCGTTCATTATGTTCCAGACATGCTTGAAGGGTGGAACGCACCGATCTGACGTGACGATGTTGTACGCATCGATTATAGCGCCCGAACATACGTGTCTGCCTTTTCTTGTAATCGACACAACGTACGGGTGCTTGCTGATATCAACATCGGCGTCGTTTAACGTTGTCTGGGCAATGACAACTAGCAAGAAATTTCAATGTTTCTTATTTAGTTTTTCTAATAATACATGATCTTGATTGACGCAATTATAGTACAACTATGTGCTCACCGCTAACGGCGACGAAGATAAGAATCGACGCGAATCGGAACATCTCGCACCGTCGTCGTTCCAATTTCAAAACTTCAACACCAAGCGTTTTTTCACTACTCTTTATATATATATAAATGAATGTTTACGCAGTTGTAGACATTGATAATTAATCACTCATATAATTAGACAATGTACGTGAGAATGATGGCGTATCCCATTATAGATACAGATGGTAACGCGACGGTTTGAACATGATTTATGAGAGATGCTTTCTCTGTAATGTGTCGTGCGAAAACATTAAAATTTTACGCGTGTAAAATCATAAATCAACTTTTAGCAAGTAATCAAATTTAGGAGAACAAAATTTATATATCGAGTCGGTAATAAATAAGTGGCGTTGTAATTCAAGAGTTTATTACTTCTACTGAAAAATCTTGGACATATCTATTTAATATTATTTACACTTTAGGGTTTGTCACTTACAAAACAGTGTTTGTTTTATGAACATCGTTATATTAAATTTAATTTTCAAGATAAATGATTTAAAAAAGTTCATCTTCGCGGCCACATATATGGCAAAAGTAATTTAAAAAATTATGAAACTCCGTTTATTAAAGAAACGACGATGATTGATGACAATGAATTCTGTCTGGTTTGACTTTTGCGATTTTGAATGCATCTGTGTACACAATTATAAATTAAAAGTATAATTATATACTACTCTGCCTCTCGTAGCTAAACAATTGTACAAAGTAAACAATTTTTTTTTTTTACAATTGAAAATCACAAGTATATGTATATATTGTTATTCGGCTTTAAACACTTTGATGATGAAGTTGTATTTCGCAAAATTTTGTAACATTTTTATGCAAGTTTTCATATGTTTTTGTTTAGAGATATCTGAATAAATATCAACATATCTCTCTTCGCGAATTGGCAGTAACATATATGTGTAAGGATTAACCGGAGAGCGTGGTTGATTACGGAATACTCACTGTCTAATGTATTTGCGTTCGGCGCGAATTATAACGATTCGGAGCTCGAAAAAGCTATTGATGTTTTTTGCTGCTGCTGCTCTTGCTTTCGCTCGACTCACAGCTGATCCGTACCTCGCTTTCCAAGAAATTTCGCATGTGATTTCCCGAAAACATGCTTGCTTACTTGGAATCAGCTGATTCGCTATTTACCGGCACACGTGTTATTTAAGCTGTAACGTACTTTTGACAATACTATAATACGCGTATGATCGGAGCTGTTTTTCTAACTTTAGCCGCAAATAGCTTACATATCCCGGTAAAAAATTTTTCATATATAATTATATGTATTTACACAAATAAACATTATTATATCTAATTATGCAAATTTATACGCCGAATATGTCCATACAATTTTATACACGGAGAATTTCTTGTTTTAAGAGAATGGCTTCAGAGATATTTCAGAACAAATT
>QVOA01010882.1:0-12034 GCA_014825685.1 Pseudomyrmex cubaensis | reverse complement strand
CTAATTCCACGTTTTTCAAAAGAGAAACGTTATTGTAAACCCCCCAAGAAAGTTTTTTGTCGCGCGGTAACGCGACTCGCGTCGAGAGATCGGGCGTCGAGGAGAAAACAGCAGCCTTCAGAACGTACAAATTCCAAACAGGAAGAGGTCTGCCACTTTTGCGCTATTTTCACGTCGCTCACAGAACGGGATTCTTCCCCGATCTTCCCCGCGATACGATATAGTATACATTTACGCGCAAAGGCAAATGGGCCTTTGCGACATTATAACGCGCGCGTTATACGAACGGGCATTGTGCCGGACGTATTTAGAGCAGATTGCCGGATCGGACACGGCGTAGCCGGCAATGTTTGCGCGACTGCGTTGCAACACGCCGTGCATACGTAAGCGGGTGTGTATGCACTCGCTGTGCGATCGTGTGTGCGCGTGTCGTACGTTGCATTCTGCGTTAAGTCACGGCGAAGCGACACGTACACCGGATGCGCGCCTCCACCATGGTGGCGCGACTCCCATGTCGAGGCATGGGAGAGACAGAATGGCGGTGAGGATCGACCGGTGATCTCGTTAACCCTCGCGATTGTTGCCACGTCCGAATGGATTTTGCGGCTGCGCGGATCGCGAGTATAAACTCCTTATCGGCATTAACCGGCGAAGGAGCGCAATAATTGCGGATTCCTTCGGCGCTTACGTTACACGATTATTATCCGGCTGTATACGACTCTCTCTCTCTCGATTTAAAAAAAAAAAAAGAAAAAAACGAGAGAATATATACAGGAAACGGTTTAGACGCGGTATCGCGACGCGATATCTCGCGGTATTTAAGTGCTTTGCAACACGCCGTTCACGCAGCTGAATGCAAATCCGTTGTTTCGCGACTTTCTCCCTGATATGTTAATAACAGAAATTAACGGAAACCTGGTACACGATTAAGTCGTCGTAGTGGGAAGAAATTATTCCGCGAGCGGGGGAAATGACTTGTGCGCGCGTGTGTGTGTACGTCGTCGTGCTCGAGACTGTAAATGCGGATTGCATTCGCAAACGCGCGTAATGTCGCAATAATTTGTGAGTTGCAAACAAAGTGTGCTTGGTATAATAATAATGTGTATAATGTGTATATACACTTTCTCGTTGCTAAAGCGTTATTAAAGTAATCTCGCAACAATAGCTGTTACCAGTGGTAAGTTTATTTAGGAGATCTTTAAAAGCGACTCTCTCTCTCTCTCTCTCTCTCTCTCTCTGAAAAGGAAACTGTTCCGAGGTTCGGCATCCCCAACATGAATGCGAATTACATTTCGTCGATAGAACACTCCCCCTTCCGATCGCGCTCTACACATTTTCTTTTTCCAAAAAGGCCGAAGGTTGGCACTCGAAGTTGGCACGACGCGCGTTTATATGTATGGTGCGATCATTGCGCAAATAATATCTCGTGCACGGGGACTTCCGACGTCGAGGATTCCGCGACGGGAGCCTCGGTCAACACTTTTGTGTGCGTCGGCGCAGGTAAAATATTAGCCGGTCGGTCTTTCGAGTGCGTTCGAGTCGGGAAGCGTCAAATGGGATCGCCCTCCGTGCGCTCGTCCCCGATGACGAAGGTCCCCGCGGGATTTGAAGGTTCCCGGTGTAAGGACGCGCATTCCCTGAATCGTCCGCGACGGGTTCAGGTGTGCGACGATTCTAATGCCTAATAATCCATTTACGACGCCCATTGTCGCGTAGCGTCGCTCGTGTATTTTTAGGATCGCGCCGCTCTCTCGAGGATCGGCAAATAGATCCGTGCGTGTCCGATCGCACGTATATTGCGCGATCCTCACTCGAAAATTGGGTTGATCTCGAGGACTCTTTACAGCGCATCCCGTACGAGGACTTCCGCTCGTTTCTTTGACGTTTCTTGTGTAAATGCGTGAAACTCTGGGAGCCAAATATGAGAGTTTAAATAGAAATTCGAATCGAGTTAACAGTTTTTTTTTTCCTTTTTTTCTTTCTTCCTGCGTGCCGTGTTATTGTAATTATTATTATTTCCACAAGAACGCCCGAGCGTAGCTTCATCGCCGACGTTTTATTCCCAACGTCTTCAACCCCCAAAATCAACGAGTACACACAACTCTACAGAAGATTTCTTTGGGGGAAAAAAAAAAATTCCGGAAACCTTTCTCAGAGCTACGCGTTCATTCAGGCGCGAGATGCGTCCAAACATTAAGTCACAATATTGTTAATTGAATGCGCCCGCTTGGCAGCTCACGCGCGCTCGCCTCGCAACACTCGCAATTCGCAGAGCGCAATTATTTTTCCTCGAGAGTGAGTTTCGCTGATGCTCGAGCACCTCCGGACAATCGAGATTCTCCGACTACGGGAGGGAGAACGAAGTCGCGCGCGCGTATCCAGCGGCGCGTGCAGCTGCCGCGCCGGGCGGGTCCTGCTTAAATTTCTATTCGCCGCGCGCGCAAAACGCAAATACACGTCACAAACGTCGTCACAATGGCATCCGAAAACACGTCGTCGTAGGCGAGCGCTGCAACGACGAATGTTGCAAAACCACTTTATTAACCCCCTAAACAGACGCGCGCCGTCGTTGCGTTGATCGTTACGCTCGATCGGATTCGTGACATTTTTCTTGTTTAATCGTTTCTTTTTTAACAGCGTAATGCCGCATAACAATATACGTATATGTGCGTGTCGCACTTAAATGTGTTAGTTTTGTTCGTGTATAACTTGCACGTCCCGCCGCCGATCGATGCTGAGGGAGCTTGCTGGTGAACGAAAAGTAACGTCGGCGTGTATAAACATCGTGTATCGCGCAAATTTATCGCGTCGATATTTTCATAATCCGTCATTACGTTGCGGCTGACCATAATTTTATGATAATAGTGCCGCATTAAATTTTCCCTGTGCAGAATCGACCGTGCGACCGCCCGGCGCAACGATGTGTGTTATTTCACGGGTACCTGCGCCCGCCACATCGCGCGACGAAATACACGTATTGTCGCGAAATATTGACGTTTTTTTTTCTCTCCAAGGAAAAAGAATAGATGTCGTCCTTTCGATGCAACAGCGCGATTTCACTCGCGCTGTAACACGAACTTTAGAAACAGTAGTCGAACAAATCCGATATAATTTCGGCTCTCGCAAAACTATTGTAGACTGGCGAGTTTTCCGAGGGAACAAAATTGACGGAGCTTCTCGGCAACGGCTGTATTTTTCGATATTGATTCGTATCACGGTCCTGAACAAGTAAATCAGTGCCATATCGCGCGGAACCGACGTTGATCGCGTGTCTGTGAGCATAACGTACGGGAATCTAACATAGAGGGTGTAAATAAAACAAGATACACAAAAAAAAACAAGATGTGTAAAACTCGATCGCACGTGACAAAACCGAAACAAATTCTTCTCGAGCAAACTGTTTCAAAAGCAATTCTCTTATCGCAACTCGCAACTTTCGTCATTGAATATATTGATAATTAACATTGAACCTCATGCGCAATTCCACGAAATTAATTATCATCCAAACTCGGATAAAAACTGCTATTTTATTTTGAATTCCCGGGTTATTATTTATTGAAACAATTTCAATTTTGAAACTCCGATGATGTGATATATACGCGAAAGCTGATACAGTGTCATCGAAACATATGCGCAAACGGAACGCGCTTTATTATTTTATCTATACATATAGTCGAAGTCTTTGTCGACGAGAGTACATAACGAACACCCCGTATGGATACACACGGTCCCGATGTATCGCGGCAACTCGAAATTCGGGGATTATCCTGTTACGTCGCGTGCATTAGCGTGGAGCCGATAATGGCCGTACCAAAAGCCCACCCCCGCGAATTTGTAAAACCTTCCGTGCGTCCGTCGCAGCCGCACGCGCCGCGATGTAAAATTTGTGCGTGTGCGAGTACACATGCGCGCGCGCGCGTATTGCAAATTGCACGCGCGCGACCATTGATTGACTCCGACCGATGGACGCGGTGCGATTCGCCGCCGACCGGCTTCAAATAAATAACATGTTCGTTCTCTCCTTCTCTCTCTCACGCGCGCGCGCTCGCCGTCACAGCATTTGCCAGAAAATAGCGGAACGCCTACCGAAAACGCGCGCCGCGTTTCATAATGCGGATGTCACCGGAAAATATTTGGCAACAGTTCCTACACACGGAGTGGCCGGCTCTCGAGCTGGACGCGAATTCATTGAAATTTTCACGGCTGGAAAATACCCCGTTGACAAATTTTGCAGCAGCGCAAGGCCGTTTTTGTTCCGCGAGCGCGTTGATTCGATGGAGGGTTTGCACAATCTCGTTTTTCTTTTTAAGTTTTAAAAGATAAAAATATTATCAAAAATATAAGCGACATATAGTTTATTTGTAGGAGAATTTAAAAGCACTAGAGCGAGAATTGAATTTAAATCCTCTGATGGTTCTTGATAATTGTTTTTTTAAATAGAAAACTTTAAATAAACAATAAATACTATTTTGATTGTTATATAAGTTTTCAGTGCGATTCGCTTGCGAAATGAGAAACTGTCGAGACACCGAACGTTATTTAAATCGCATATAGTGCTGTTAAAATCCACGCCATTTCCCTTCGACCGCGGCGAAGTATATACTCGCGGGTTGTTGGAGGGTACTCGTCGTTCGGGTGGGTACTTGACGGTGAAACCGAGCGCGTGATCGAATGCGGTCGCGCCTGTGCCCTTCGACGACACACGCTGCGGCCTGGCTGGAGAACACTCCCGGACGCGGGCGGCGGTCCCGAATACAAATCGGAAACAAATTCGGAGTCGAGTGGCCGTCGGCCGCGGCGGTGCGCGTAATGACATTCGGCCGTGCGTGAAGCATCGCCGTCGGATTCAAAGTGTCTCGGAGGGTCTGTCTCGAGAGGGCGAGTCGTCGTCTATACGGGCTTCGGGCGCGCAGCCTGAATGTCGAATTTCCGCAAACACCCCAGTGTATTAAGACGTTTACGTGCTCAGACGTAACGCTCGGAAGTCCCGCGCAAAGGAATGGCGCATGGACCAGATAAGGAAAGCAGATATTTTAATTTTTTTGGCGAGAGAAAGAAAGAGAGAAAAAAATTCCAGTCGCGAGATATTGGTGTTCTATAATTTTTTATTTAAATGGTCTATAATTTTTTACCCAGAAAAATACAACGTTAAGAGAACACAAGTAGTACTTAAAAGATATTTAAAAGATATTTAAAAGAAAGTATTTAAAAGGAAAAAACTTAGAACATAAACGAAATAATTTCATCTCGCGTTAATTTCTAGTTACATAACAAACATAATAATTTGCTCAAAAATAACTTGTGAAAATCTCAAAAATTGGAGAACGTCCCGAACGCGCACGCGCGCGCGTTCTCAAATTCCGGGAAGTAATTAAAAAGAATTTGTGACGCGCGCGTCGCTGCGGCAGATTGTGTCTCGCGGTACACCGGCGTGCTCTTTCTTTCTCTCTTTCTACTCCCCTCGAGACGTTTCGAAAAGCGAGCAAAAGGGGGCAACGAACGCTACTTATACAATATGTACGCCGCGGCCTCTGTATACGCCTCTCTTACCTTCGGGCCGATGTTTGCCGTGCGGCTCCCGGTAGCCGCGCGATCGAGGTGTCTTCGACGGTATTTCTTTACACACGCAACCGCGCACACGCTCTCCTCCTACCGGCGTGTACTTTTCCACGCGCGAGCGCCCGGCGTAACCGCGTGCCCGGCTAATGGACGCGCACTCGAGACCACTTTGGCCGCGGCAAACATCGACGACGTTTCTGAAAACCCATCCGCGCGACCGTCCCGGCTATATATTGCACCGAAAACGTTTTACGCTCGCCGAGAAGACACGTCGAGTAATCCAGAAGGCTACGTAAAATATGACCAATGTCGAGTACACGCGTCACAATAAACATTTTCATCAATAAACTACTTTTCTCAAGTTGATTTTATAAAACCAATACAAAAAAGACAAACTATTTTAAATAAAAATCTATTTACACAGAGAGTATGTTGTATTAATTATCTTTAAATAGTATACAACCACGTAGGTTCTCTCGTAAGTTTCCTCGTGTTTTCAGCTTGTGGCGAAACCGCGTCCGCGTGTAAAAAAACTCGTCGATTCTTCATTGGTCGGATGTGTTATGAGATTAGTAATGGGAGCTTGAAGGGCACGTTATAGTTGTTGCCGGGCTTGACTACGACGAAACTCGATCGCTCGACTCGGGGATCGAGGTGCCGACCGCGTTCCCCCGGGAAGATAGTCGCCGAGCTTTCCGAGCAAAATTTTATCCTCCGCGTGCGCGCCCCAGGCAACGAGCATTTAGCCTGCTAATACGCGTATTACGTCGCGATCATTCTTCGACTGTGTATGTCGAGATGTTATTTCGAGAGCTTGCGCATCTTACAGTAAGATAATTATTTATGTTTGTATTTTCTTTTTATACAAATTCAATTCGTATAATTAGGAATATTATAAAATGCGCAACTGCCGTTTCTTAGAGAGTTTCTTTTTCTTTTTTTTCATTTTTTTTTCTTTCTAAGGGCGGAAGATAATTAGCACGTTTTAACGTTTCTGCTGAATTTGTCAGCGTCATGGCGGGTCGAACTTTTCTCTCTCTCTCTCTGCACCTGCCGCAGATGCAACGCGGTTTCTCGCGCGCAGCGACACTCGAGCGGCCCCGGTCGTCGTCGTTTCTCTCGCGCGTGTTGACGATAATTAATACAAGCGTACTCCGGGGTGGCGTATGTACTTGCGTACTCCCGTATACATACCCTCCTCTCTTGCACCGTTTCGCGTCGCATGCGAGACGACGAGAAAAATCTAATGACTTTATTCAACGTCACCGGGCCTGTAATTACCCGCAGGCTGGTACGCGGGACGAAACGGCAACCCCCTGGCGATTAGCAGCCCCTCGGTGATTACCAAGTTAGCCTAAATAGGGTATAGTGTTTAGGGAGAGCCTACGTGGACCTAATGCTAATCAACGTCGGCTACTTACATATAGACGCAGACACAGCGGCGCGCGGATGTGATGTTTCTTAAAGAACATAAATTTTCATAAACTTGTTAACGTCGAACAATATTTACATGCGCGCGTTTGTATGTAAGAACGAAAAAAAAGAAACTTTACTCTCTTTTCTTTTAAAACCCTACAAAGATTTTCTTTTTAACTTATTTTTATCTTTTCTATTTCGCTTCAGCAAATTTTATATAATTTTCACACACATTTTCACACACTTTCACACAATCAAAATCCGAGCGGTTATCAAACAATTTGTCAACGCGTCGAAAACGCGCCGAGGTCGGACGGCAGCAGGAAGAGAAGGCACGGGAAAAGAGGGTGGGGAGACGCGCGCGCTCCTCTCCGGTCGTCTTGGTATCCGTTCAGAAATTCCGTTCACGTGCAAGATGGCGGCTGCTGTAGTTTGCCCCCGACATTTCTCGTTTCACTCTCTCACCCCCGTCGCTTCTTCGTCCCCCAGCCGCCCTCTCGCTTTCGTCTCGCCCTTGCCCTTTAACGGCGGAGTAGGTGCTGCGCCGCCGACGACGACGACGGTGACGTCGCCCGAGGGTTGCGTCGGTCGACGGTTAGGCGTCCCAACAGTTTGACGACATGCCCATTATTTCGTTCGTTGTCGCCATTTGGCACGACAACGATGACGACGATGACAGCAACGTCGAAGAAGCGACCTTTGCGAAGTGGCGCGCACGTGAGGGCACAAGGCCTCTCTTCTCCCTCTTCCTCATCCTCTTCTTCCTCTCCCTCTACCCCCGAACACGAACGGAACGACGGTGGAGCTCTATTTGCCCGTCTTTGTAAAATAAACGCTCGCGGATACGCCCCTGAATACTAATTCCGCACCGCAGACGTCGCAACCCTCTTCGCCCCGACGACCACCCCGTCCCGTTACTCTTCGGCCGATCACCGCTACTGTGCTACCAGCTACCGCGAATGCTCGCCTCGATTTCCACGAAGAAAAAGCGTCTATCCGCAGCAGTGCTCTCTCTCTATGTATCTCTCTCTCTCTCCTCGCCGACGAGAAAGAAACAAATTGAGGAGGTCGAGAGCGAAGAATCAGCAAGTGTACGCTGTAGTTTGAGACGTTGCTGATTTGCGGGGGTAACTCGGGACGAAGTTTCGCGCAGAAAACTATGTTGTCTATTAGATATATTTTTCTACTACGACTTTGTACATCTATGCGTTAAATAATTATATAAAATAATTAAAACCAGAGAACTAATTATTAAACCTCGAAAAATAACAACAATTCTACAATAATAATTTGATAAAAATTCCAAGTTTTACGCGTTTTATACAACGCGACACAAGGTTTCTCAATTTTTAATTATTATCAATTGTTAATTTTCTCAATTTTTAATTAGTATTATTAAACGAACGAGGTGTGATTGTAAGCCGGGATTTTTGTCGATTTTCACCGACAAGCGAACACTGAATTATTCCGCGCAGAAACCGCGAGACTCAATTAGAGGCTCTCTCCTGTCTGAACGGATCTCCTCCTGGCGTATCGAGGACACGCAGCGGACACGAGAAGCGGCTAAACGAAGATCTCGCGGCGGTTGTCGTCGAGGCGGGTGTCGTGTTTGCTCAAAACTTTAGGTCATCGCTTTGCCGGAGAGACCGATATATACGTATTCTAAGAGCCCGACAAATAGTACTCGAGTGAGCCACGAAAGGAGGCTGCTGGCTCTCTCGTATCGAGAGATCGTGGCCGCCGTCTCGAGAGGACACCAAAAAACGTACGCGCAAACTTCTTTCTCTCCCTCTTCCTCTCTTCGCATCTCCCGCTCGCCATTTTCTCCTTCTCTCTCCTTCTTTCTCTTCTGGGTCGTCGTCGTTTCACGGAGATGACGAAGGCCGCGTCTGTTTTCGCTCGCGCTCTCGCGCGCCTCTTCCTCTCTTTTTTTTTTTTTTCTTCTTCGACGCGAGGTCGTGAAAAGCGGAGGCAGAGATTAGAAAGACCGAGGCGTCTTCCGCGCATTCCCCACTAAGAAGATCAACGTTGACGTTGAACTCAACAGTCGTGAGGATCCCTAAAGGGATCTCGCGGGTCCTCTTCAAAACTAATCCCGCCTCGAAAGGAATTATGTGTATAAGAGGTAAAGCGAGATAAAGACATCGGGATCGCTGAAGCGGATCCCGCTGTGCCGTAAATCGTCGTGCAAACTAACCTTAACTTAAATCTTGAAATTTTTTCGCGTTTCTTTCCACGTCAACGATTCGTTCGGAAGCTTCGTGACAATGAGCTTATTAGCTCAACAACCGGAGAAAAAATATTTCACAAAAGAACGGCAGAATTAATCTTTCATCTCCTCCCCTTTTGGAATTTTGTAAATAACCGGATTGTCACACAAAATCTCGTACAAATATTATATTCGATCTTTCACTCTCGACCCAAGCAGTTTCGCAAATTTTAAAATTTATATTGTGACAACTGTAAACTCGAAATTACAGAAACAAGGCGTTCAATGTTCTTTCTAGCCGCGCATATAAATTCTGCGAGCCGTGCGGGATCGTTGAGAGGATGCTGCGAGAATGATCGAAACAAGGCTCGCTGCCATTTCATCGTCAGTCGCGCGCGGTGCAGCGCCCGATCTCTTCTCCGGCGGCGATAATGATCGTGCGCGCGCGAGCGAGCGATGATGCCACACGGTGAACAGGTATGCGCGTCGTGCTTTGTTAGTTAAATAAACACCGAATGCCGGATGGCTCTCGGGGCCCACAGTGGGGCCTTTGTGCGCGGTCCAGCCTGCCCTCCCCGTGGCCGCGAAGCGCCACGAAACACTTTAGCGCCTGCCGATGATTGTTCTCGCACTGTTCGACGCGGAGATTTGTAGATAAAGATCGAAGGTTACATCTTCGATCAATCGATCGATCGATCGATCGTCGGAAAGGAACGGCCAGAAGAATTTAGTGCTACGGGCCTAAGACCCACTTTGGCGGCTTCACGCACCCCTTTCACTCGTACAAAGAAGCCTGACACGATTTTTAAGTTTTATATTAAAATATCGCAAGTACGTTTAGATATTTGTGTGCGTTGAAACGCACGCACACACACACACACACAAGTGAAATTTTAGTGAAACGTAGTCCCAAAACCAAAGTACCCGAAATCTCCGCGTAATTGGTTTGTTTAAACAACAGCAATTCCACTCACATGTGTGTTTTAGAGCCGCGCGCTTTTTACCGCGCGTCTGTTTCGTGACGCTTGTATCGATGTCAGAGATCGAGAACCGTCTACACACAATAGTACGAGAAGGAAATGCCAACTAATTCGAACGAGATAGAACCTACTCGACCGGGTAATTTTGCGCGATGAGTCGGGAGGTTTCGCTTCGGTTTCGAAACGGTACTTCAGGCCTTCTCCCCGTCTGTTTCTTCGGGACAAGTTGTTCCCGGACCCGGAGCTCCGAAATACCGAGCGCGTCTCTCTAAACGCCGTAAACACCACTCCAAGTGGTTTTCCAGATTCTGTCCGTGAACCGTCTTTAGGCATGACTCCCACTCGAAAACACTCGCGACCCCAACAACGAATTAACTCAGCAAATCTGTGCTATACGTCACTGAAAACTTGTTGCAAAAGTTCGGTTTCTTCAAAACGTCGATAATCAAACGACATTCCATTCAAACTGTCACGATCTTTCGAATTACTGAAAACGAATTTGTATCTGATATAAAATATTTTCACTTATTTGTTGTATTTGTCAAATCTTTCGCGTTAGAAGTAAAAAAATATTTTGTATCGCTCTTCTTTCTTTCTCCAGTGTCTGTGGAAAGAGAAATCGTAGAAATATTTACATGTAAAACATTTGCTTTAACAGTGTGCTCGGAAATATTGTGAGAGTCGCAAAATTCTCGTCATCGTGATATCATAACGTAATTACACGATCGGGAAGAAACATGACGAACATACATGCTTAGGTCATCCGAGGAGTTACGATGAGACGCCACGTTTGTGCGGACGGGCACGTTCTACTACAACGCGGGCACAATGTACGCCCACAGACATCCAGGGGCATCTCATTGTCCATTGTGGCGGCTAAGCTGTCTTAGCCACAATAGCACGCGGTAATTCAATTAGTCCCTTCAGTCCGGCCCGGTATTTTTCCCGGAGGGGTTATCGGTAATCTCTCGTCGTCGCCATCGCGTCATGATGGAACACCGACATATAAAATTTTCTCGCAAAAAAAAAAAAAAAGAGAAAAAAACCCGCAGTCGCGGCGAAACGTTCTCTCATTCGCGCGGTTATATCCGTTTACTTCTCGACGTTCATCCTCGATTTCACGCGTCCGCGTATCCATTCGCGGCTATACATTCTTGAGAGAGTCTTAACGTTCATTATTCGTCTTTGATGATGATTTGTCTGCGCGAAGTAATACATGTCTGACATATTCATCCCGAGCGACTCGCTTTTCCGAGACACAATATCTTGCTTTGTTCAATTTCTCAAAGTAAAACACTTCGTCCTCAACTCGTGACCTGTTTTCTCAGAAAGTTATTATTATCGAAAAATGTCTGTTCGACGGTTACGATTTTTGAATTGATATGTTTACCAAGGTGTGTAGAGTTAAAGATCAACTTTTTTCTTGCTGAATATTTGTTTACTATTTTTAAAACATGAGCAGAATGTATTTTTTATTTATTGTTATTTATATTTAGATTGGCCGAAGAAGACGATCACAATAAATCGAAACGTGGCGAGATTAAGAAGTTTTTTTTAATTTTTATTTTTTATAAACCACAACCACCGGTAGACTTTGAGGTCTCTTTTAATTTTGGACTTTCTTGGAAGCTTGTTTTCTAATTAAGAAATTATTTTTATTTTAGATATTTGTTCCTGACTATCTGATGAAGAAGATTTAATTAAAAACAATCTGCGATGTTCGCTGAAATCGTCGAACGCGCCAACTAAAACATAGCACGTAACTCTGCATTTTTTTTTTTATAAAAACGCGAAAAATAATATTGAAATGACGAAGGCGGCGAATATTTGTTTACTATTTTTAAATCATGAGCAGAATGTATTTTTTATT
>QVOA01010881.1:0-12032 GCA_014825685.1 Pseudomyrmex cubaensis | reverse complement strand
GTTACTAACACAATAGTAGCAACTTACAATATAAAGAAGAATATTTTCCAAGATTAAATAAGCAAGATAATAGCAGTTTGACAACTAATCCCGTGTCACAACTAGCCCCGGTCTCCCCTAAAAATATAATAAGCACGCTCGATGTATTAACAATAAGTAGAAAATAACCACAAGTCTGTTACGAGCTTACAAAAGATCTTAAGATTTATTGAAAGATTAACATAGAGTTAAAAGAATTTTAACATAAGGTTAAATAGATTCAGTTTTATGTAAAACCGATTTGTGTTGGGCAATGATGGGGTATGAAGATAACTTTTGCGTAACAAAGAGTTGCCGCCAAGATGATGGTGGAAAACGTGTCGCGGTTCTGAATGGGAGGGGTGGCAAGGGGGCGGCAAGTAGGTTGGAAGATGGAGAAGAGGGTGAAGGATGAAGTATACAGCACTGGAAACAAGCAATAAAATCAATGTCGTTTCCGGCGATTCAATTCGCAAGACACATCGCACAATTTCACATACAATTTTACGGCAGAACGACCACGACTCCTATTTACTTCACGGCCGCCATCCCCCTTTTCCCCCGTCGACCGTTCGCTAGTTCACTCGTTTTACCGTCCCACGACTTCGTCTGTATCCTTGTGTTTTTTTTTTTTTTTTTACAAAATAATTCAAGTTTGTTGACTTAGTCGTTTGGTAAAACCGAACGACTTTGCAAGAGAAAAGAATTTTGCAACAAAAATTATATTGATGAGAAAACAGTTTGACTATTTCTGTTTTTTTTTTCATAAATATTTGATACGCTTTTTGCATGAATAATAATCGAAAAATGCACGAGAATCTTCTTATCGTCACCGTTAGTTTATTTATTTATTTATTTATTTTTATAATGTCTATTGCTAAACTCGGTGAATAAGCTCATTCGTGATTCTCGAGTTTGGATTATCCCTTGCTCCTTGGCCGGGATCGGATTCTTAATCGGTGAGCACTGGCCGGAAAATAGCCACTTTGCTCTGGCACGAACGGGCGCGAATCTACAAACGCTCCTATCGCCTGTACCATTGCTCGCGAAACAATGGAGGGGATAGATGGAAAAAGAGACTGACTCGAAAATTCGTTTGAGAAGGAAAAATTAACTGCGTCATGCCTCTGGCGATTGAAAGAAAAAGTGAGGAAAAAAAATTCGTGCGATACACAAATATATTATTTGTACACATGTTTGCGCACACAAAACAGAAAATATGAAACGCATTTATATTTAACAAATATTCTCGCGCAAGACTCTTTTTAATATTCAACCAGAGCACAGAGAGAAATAAGGCCCGTTAAGAGCCAAATGGATGTACATGCGCGAAATATATTTTTTAAACATGTAAACACACATGAATGCACACGGTAATTCGAATTAAATTCATTTTTTTTTTTTAGATTCCGATGCTTAATTTGCACCTCATATATAAACCACCTCTTTTATCCCTTTGGAAGATAAAAAAAAAATGAAAAAAAAAAAAAAAAAAACCACATTGCGGAAAAGACACCTCGGTCAGGAGTCAAACTCGGATTTATTTTACAGAAGGTAAAAAAAAGAATAGTTTATGCATATAAGAGATGCAAATGAAGTATCCGATATGAATTTTCAGATTTGAATTCAATTTAAATTGCTATATAATTAATTTACACGCTTGAAAAATTTTATTTTGCACACATATCCGCTCGGGTGTTTGACTCGTAATGGTCTTTGTTTTTTCTCTGACAGTTTTTATTTATTTTCAACTTACTTCGATTCGTTCTGTTCTACAACAGTTGAAAGAAAAAGAAGAGTTGAAGAAACATAGTTGGAAAAATTGTTCTGGAAAACTTTATTTTTTGAACGTTGAATATAGACATCGTGGTAGTAAAAAGTTTCCGTTTTAATTCGTCGGCTTTTCAAACGTTTGATTTTGTCAGTTTTTTCGAAGCGTTGATTTTTGCAAATTAATATATCCCACGCGTTCGGGGGGAGGGGGCGTGAGATGCGATGGTGTCACATTCATCCGTGCGGGTAGGTAACTACTCTCTCTCTCTCTCTCTCTCTCTCTGTTACGCATGCCAAGAGGCGAGAGATGCCGTGCGCCACAACCAATCGATATCGGCGGGTAATAAAATTTGAAAGAATGTAATTCCGAGAAAAGTAGAAAATGCAATAACGCTTAATCGTATTTGCAATCTGCATCCTATATATCAGAGCGAGCGCGGAGTCGCGTCGAGCGGTCGCGATTGCGCCGCCGACCGTTTCGATCCGCGGCGATGCGGGTATCATAATCGCAGCGTCGTAATATCATTTTTATCTGGTTTCGATATCGATTACGTACATGATGCGCCCGCATCATCTCATCGCGGTAATCGTCGGATATAGACGCGCGGTAATAACGTAACTAAATATGCGTGTATACACGATACGCCGTGTCGTATCTTTCGTTATATAATATAATGTAATATTTTTTGTACGCTTATAATAATTGTACGTACATATGTATCTTCTCTCTCTCCTTATTTTCGAATTTTATCCGATCTTCTAAAACACGGGACGGCTTCCTTTTCGCGGCAGTAATTAATCGCGCATAAATAAACGCTAAGCGAACCATTATTAACATCCGCGATATTAGCGTATTACGGTATTACGTATCACGATATTACAATATCGCAATATGAATATTAATCGTCAACGTATTGTTCGTTGGTGTAATTAAAGTGGACGTTCGTTCTCTATCGAGTTGGAAATTGAATCAATCAATACGGAGCTCGCTTCCTAATTATCTGCTCCTGGTTATACGATTTTTCGTTGCTTCAGAGATTGGATTATCATGTGTCGACCCATCAATCGCATAATAATGCAACGCCATTGATCTCGCTCGATGTGTTTCAGTGTGTGTGTGTGCAACTGATGCGCGCTGCGAGAGATCGACCAATAACAGCAATCGTATGTGTATCACGATGTTATTATATCAAATGAACGAGAGAGAAAGAGAGAGACGAAATGTAATGTTTTATCCGGGTTAGATAAACGGCGGCGGCTGCCGCGGAGTCGCCGGAGTAAATTTTCGGGATTTCATTTGGAAAACATAACGTGCCCCGGTGCGGTATTTACGGGTTCCATTAGGGAGCTGTCAGTCGGTGATCCCGCGGCGCATCTTCGTGCCGCACGTATCCAACAGCAGCCCGGGCCGCAGAGACGCGCGACATACGACGCCACCGAACTGTGTGCGCGAGACGCTATACGTTTCGATGGGGGACAAGCTTATGGGATGGAACGTTCATCCGCGGTGATCCTCCGAGTACCGTTTCTTTCGGCTGACTTCCAACAGTCTCACTCACCTCGCGTACCTGTTTGATCCAAGTGTGTGTGCAAGAGATTCTCTACGAACATCGCTCCTTATTGTGTCAGACATTTATAGATTGTATATATTTTTGTGTAATTTAATTTTGTGTGTGATTGTTTTTTCAGTTTCTCATCTACGATAAATCGAGATTCGGAAAAAAAAAATCTATTTTCGGAGGAACAGATTACAGAGAATCGAGCGCGACTCGTCGCGCGCGCCGTCGAGCGCTTTCTCTATATAGATATGAATGAAACATCTCGGTCGCCCCGGCGGTGGTGGTGGTTCGCGATTTTCCTGGAATTTGAGAGACTACTGCCCCGCGCTACCAATTTGCGCTCCAAATCCAATTACGGTTACGATCGGGCAAAAATAACACTACATGATGACACGTGTGTTTTTGAGCGTTTTTCGCCCACCTGAAATAACTCGACTACTACCGCCGGCCGGGTTGTTACGAAATTTGATATCCCGCGGAGAGCTTCGCCGCGGTTTCGGCGTCACGAGATCGAAGGCATCGCTAATAAAAATGTTATCGGAATCGCTCGAATCCCGGATAGTTCGATTGTCTATTAACGCTTCGTCTTTTTCCATCTTTTTTTTATTTTGTTTTATTTTAGTGACGTGTTACACGCCAAGTTACTGGGCGCGCTATCCGATTGAACCTAAATTAGTCGCAAAACAATTTACCGCGCCAGTGAATATCTTTTTTTCATTTGACACGACTGTAAATAGTGTCCACAGCTCTCTCCGCTTTGCAGATATCGATTCGGCGTTGTCGACTAACTGCACAATCTTTTATCGGAGGTGTCGTCGATATAAGAGCGCCGTAAGATCGCATAGAGTTTGTTTGTTAAAAACGTTCAAACATTTTTGACATATTCGAAAAAAAAAATTCATATTATTGTGATAATCTTTTTCACAGTTTTTCTATAAAGTTTTTGTTTTTCGATATCTAACAAACAAAATGAGAGAATGATGGCGCTCTGCTTACGTATCTCATATACGTCTTACAAGCTTTTGTTCTGTTTTTGTTTTTGTTATACGCGTTTTAAAAAACTTGTTCATCCGCGCGCGATATGGAAACTACAGCAATCGGTCAAATTCGCTGAAATATTCACAAAGACGCGATCGATATTAGCCATCGAGTATTGTGTAATTATCGAGTCGCGCGAATAACTCAGTAATTAGGAATTCGCGGGACGAGTTGTTGTTACGCTTGCGAACGAACGATCTTCACATGCGCGCGACCAACGTTAATAACTTTATTAATTTACGTATAACGATTAATGTGACCGCGATAATTAGTCGGCGTAACTCTCGCACAGTGCTTTCAATAATGTGCGAGGCGCGCGAATATATATATATATATATAATATTACGCGCAAATCGTCATCAGTTTCCACCAAGCGGCGCAGCGTCGCGCCATTTGGAAAAACTCGCTTTTTGTCGCGCGAGTTAGGTCGATCATCGACGTTGTCGGATGCGATGGCCCGATATGGAATATTAATTTTCGCTAACTCACCAACCTCTCACCTTCCCCTCACGCCGATCTGTCGTCCCGTTCACCCGCTCCTTCGTCACAATTCCCGTGTCCCGTCCCGTCCCGTCCCGTCCCGTCCCGTACTACAATGTTTTCCAATTAACTTTATTCGAAATCGAGCGAACCGCCGCGCCGTTTTCCCACCCCCTCGCTCCCTCCGACCGGTCGCACCCCCTTATTCGCTACACTCGGTCGTAATAGCCGGATTCCATGTACGGAAAAATTTACGAAATGCTAAAATATCGAAAATCCAGAATGTGATATTTCGCGCAAAAAATGCGCTTAATTTTCCCGTCCTATTGGAAATGTAGCAGGGAGGAAGGCTGGAGGGGAAGGGAGAAGGGAGTGTGTTTGTGTGTTTTACATTCTGCTGTTGCTTTTGCACTGATTTTAAGAAAACAAAAACATCTCCGAAAAAAAATTAAATTTATATTTTTGATGTCTGCAGAGAGAGAGTTCGATTAAACTTGTATAATATTAATTAAAATAGACATATATATATATATATATATACATGTGAACGTTCAACAATTGACTTTAAACTCATCAGTTGATTAGCACGTCTCGGCCGGCAGAAATGCGTCATAGTTACCTCGGGCGGAAGTCCTGTATTATTTCGCTCGCGCGAGGTGATATAAAGTTAATGATATTTGGTGCTGTCACGTTCCGAAAGTTAATTCGTTCTCGGTATTAATACGGAGAGTGCATCCCCGATAATGAGATTGCGTTGTGCGAGGGGACGGATATAAGAGGTAAGTTATAAAGCTGGATCGTAATAACGTATTGTCTGGCCAGCCAGCCAGAGCGCGTGTCTATCGAAAACGAAACGACTCGTGCGCCGTGATACAATACATCAAATGGAAGAAATCCGTGATGCAATTTTATTTTGTTATTTAACAATTGCAATTAAACGCACGTATTTAGGTTGGAAGATTTTTGTAAATCACATTTTGGTTTTTTTACTATTTGAAGTAACAGATTCTACACGCATTTTCCTATTTTTTTATTATTTATTTATGCTCGTGAAATTTAATAAATGAAAGGAGGGCCAATACGAGCCACAAACAGGATGTTCGTGTTTAAAACAAAAATTGAATTACAAAAATTATAATGTCTATCAGGAAAGAGTTAGTGGAAACACGCGATTCACGAATGGATTTGTTACAATCATACTTGGATTAAAATAAGAATAGAAAGTATTCAGTCTCCAATATCAGTAGCGCATATGGCTGTTCACAGAAACTGAAAATGTTATTCGATAAACTCGATGTCGAAGAATACGCAGACAATTTTTGTAATTTAATATACAAATAGTCATCAATGAAGATTCTAATCGAAACGTTTGACGTTAATTCTACAAAACTCATTTAAACACGGACGTCCTGTTTGTGGCTCGTTATTGGCCCTCTTTTCGTTTGTAACATTTTTTTATAACGAATTAATGAAGAAATTAAAAGCACAGTATCAGTTCAAAACTAGCAATGAAATTTTGCAGGTAATAAGGGCCGATCGCCGGATGTTTTGCGGAATAAATATATTTAAATGTATATTTTTATTTTAGGAGTTTAAATTCTTATACATTATTTTTTCGCAACATAATTTCTAAATTAATTGGGAAGGGAAAATAAGTATTCTCATATACGTGATGCAAACCTAGCGTCCTATATAAATTTAAGAATTGAAAATTTAAATTCGAAAATAATGTGTAAAAATTTATACTCCTAAAATATAAATATATTAGGTGTATGCAAAAGTTTTAGTCCTTTTTTTCAGTTGCTCAATAAAATTATTTTAAACTGAAATAGTTTCTCGTCATTTTGTGTTTTTGTAAGGTTGGTATTGAACTTTCTAAAACGCCATTTGTTTATTATTCAGTGCACATAACCTTAAAAATAACAGGTGAAACAATGGACGACAAAAAACTTTATATTCGACACTGTATTCAATATGAATTCCAGCAAGGAAAAAATGCTGCTCAATGCTGCCCTTTTTTTAAATCTATTTGCTCTATTCTTGAGGAAAACATTGTGTCCTACAATACGTAAAAATACTGGACAAGGAAAGCAAAAATTCATTTTGCAAGACAACGCTAGGCCGCACGTTGCTAAGATCAACAAACTCAACAAACCATCATTAACTTGGGTTGGGAAGTTCTTTTTCACGCGGCGTATTGTCCTGACTTTAGAGCTTTCGGATTATCATCTATTCCGATCGATGCAGCATTCCTTAGCAGGACAGCACTTTCGAGATGTGGCAGAAATACGAAAATGGATTGATCAATTCATTGCTTCCAAAATCGATATTGTTTTTTCGCGAAGAAATCCGAAAATTGCCCGAATGGTGGCAGAAAGTTATAGAAAACGAGGGAAAATATTTTTTAGATTGATTTGTAAGCACTGTATTTTACGATTAACAAGTAAAAGTAAACAAAAGGACTAAAACTTTTGCATAGGGTAAACTGTCCAGTAAGTGACCGCTTAAATGACTATTACACAACAATGTAAATTATAGGCTTAAAAATTATTAAATGTTTATAACCGAAGTTTATTTGTCTTTCAGAAGTTCTTATTTTTGTTTAATGGCGAATATGCAAACAGTCAAGAAATCAAATTCTTATTAAAAATAAGTATAGGTGTGTGCGGTCATTTACTGGGTTTTTATGCTTGTTGCACTTTATAATTAATTTATAATTACTTACATCACAAAAAAGTAATTACTTTCATAAATATCTAAAAAAATATTAATTATAAATGTAATTTTAACCGTTGTTTTATTGTTATAAGTAATAAAATTTATTCAAGGATTATAAAACGTACATAGATTCAACAATTCGGTCATTTACTGGTTGGTTTATTCTGCACCTAATATATTTAAATATATTTATTCCGCAAAACATCCAGCGATCGGCTTTTACTATCTGCAAAATTTCATTGCTAGTTTAAAAAATTTTTATATCGTAGTTACAGGTAATAGTAGCAGTTTTTGTTTAACAAGTCGAACACGCAATGTGCCGAATTTCAATTATTAGTTTTTCAAAATATATCGCAAACTATCTATGTGATACACTGTCAATGACTCTGTCATGAACGTACGAACTATTAAAGTGTTAATAAATCATATAGCAAGTCGTAATCGCAATTTCTTTCTTCGAAGTCTTTATAACGGTGGTAGTAGTGGTAGTGGTGGTGGTCTAAAAAGCACGCCTTTCAAGTCTAATGCGCGGGACCCATAAATCGAAACGGCTTCTTGTCGGTGGGCCAGGCGATGCGACCGACGGTCCGGCCGTTTTTAGTTCCGCTTCGCTGCTATTATTGCGCCACGCTTATAGGTCAGAAATCCACTCTTATACGGAGAAAGATATATATTTATACGCTATTCCATTTGGGGCAATCATGGATGAAACAAGTTGGAGAGAGAGAGAAAGAGAGAGAATCCTCGCATTGCGACACATAAATTATGCGCGTTGCCTTGTACGTTTTTCCTTCTCGAACACATTTTTATGCAAAAATCTTTATTTCTCCACGGTTACATATGTTTTTTTTTAGTTTTTTTTTTTTATATCTACCGAGAGATTTTATTTTCTTCGTACGTATATATATTTGAGAAACTTCAGTCATAATTTCACGTGTTTTCACGATCTGGTTAAATCTCACGTGAAATCGTTTTAGCGAACGAAATGTAAGATAAAAATATGTTTGCTTTATTTTTGCAAAAAGTGTTTCTCAAATAAAACGTATTTATTATTCGCAGTTAAGTGTAATTTTCTGTACCGCGCGCGTAATGTGTGTGTAGTTTGAAACACACAACGTATATGTACTTGTTATACGGAAATTACGATGGCGAAGCGGATCGGGGTAGGTAGCAGAATTGCCGGTGTATTGGCCAATCATGCGTGGTTGCGTGAAAAAAAGATATTGACGTTGCCGGTATGCGGTGTGGCCAATGTGTTAATTAGACGGGTTTTCTTGCGCTCTGGACGCAATTACCGGTTTTCTCCTCTGTCCTCCATCCTTCCCACCGACTCGCGGAGAAACGATCCATCGGCGTTCCCGACGTTCTCGTCCGTGGCTTCTGTGAAAAAGAGACGTGACCGGCCGTTCGGAAAGATTCAGATAATTACTTTCGCTTCTCGAACGCGCGCGCGCGCGCGCGCTCTCTTCGGCGGCGAGTCCGAAACACAAACCGTATCTTGCGGTCATGAATTTAATTAAATATTTTCGTGGCCGAATGTGTCCGTTCGGCCGCGATTATCTCGCTGTTCTTTCGCGCGCGGAGAGACGAGGCAATTTACTTTTTTAATCTCCGTAATGAATTAAACGCTTTCCCCCTCGGTCTGGCTGCTCGCGATGGCGCCTCATCCCCCCAGCTTCAACCGGACTTCCCTTTACCCCGCGGCACTCCATTCCGTTCCGCCTTCCTCCCCCTTCCCCTTCCCTCTCCTCTCCTCGCCTCCTGCCACGTTGCTGTATTAGCTTTTCCGATGGTTCTTGGTCGTCCATTGAGCTTTGTCGGTCGCGATAGATATGCGCGCGTGCAGCTGTAGAGCGATATTGCTTGTTCGGGAAACGCGATCGTGATAATTTTCGCCCTCCCCCTCCCCGCAAATGACCAGCGCGGAACTAAACGAGAAACCACGACTTTTCTGAAACAATTTTTTACTTCTAGTTTTGTTTTAACTTTTACACTCAACATAAGAATATCTAGATGCAATTTAAGAATTTTGATTCATTGTTCTGTCTCTTTGTCGTAAGATTGAAATAATTTCCGACATCGATTCAGTAACATTTTCTATTTTCTCGGATGTAAATTTGACGCCACGTCATTCAGTCAGTGCCGTAGCTTCCTTCGATCAATCCTATTCCTGTCGCGAAATCGATGCTTTTCGATGTACTCGGTGATGAAGAGAGAAAGAGAGAATAAAAAAGAAAGAGAGAGAGAGAGAGAGAGAAAGAGAGAAAGAGAACCGTGTCGTCGAGTATATATACGTTGTTCCCTCCGTGCTCGGATAACAATCGGAGTAACCGTCGAGAAACCACGGGGGAAGACAGTAAAAGTGGCCGAGAGCGCGCGTTTCCACCCTCGCCGCGGAATCTAATTTCGTCGAATGTCATCCCCGAGACTCGGCGGCGCGGTGCAGCGATCTGCATTCGAGCGCTCGAATCGCTCGATAGCGATTTCCAAACCAGCGGCGGCGGCGGCAAGGGGCGAGACGGGGGCGGCAGGGTCGTCGCGAAACGGGAGCGGGAGGGTGGATGCGCTGTCCGTTTTCCGAGGAGAGCGCCTCGTTGAAGTATCGAGCCCTCGGATCGTGCCGGCTATAATATATTTTTTATCTGATCGAGGGGATCGTCTTTATGGGAGGGTGTTCCGTGCAGGCTCCGGATAGTGTGTACCGGGTAGCGCGTACATACGTATAGACGCGCATCGACAGTCTTTCTGTGTACAAAAACGTTAAAAAAAAAAAAAAAAATACCCGACCAACATCGAGTGCAAAAATGTCGGCGTCGAAAGCACTCGTTTTATAGGGGTTAAAGTATCAATATTTCGGCATTTCCCGACACGTCGTTCCCCGATCGTGTTCACACGTGGACGTACTTTAGCCTCCGATCCGTAATCCCGCATCCACTCGGGACTCACGTACTCTGTGGATTCTCTCGCGAGTTGCGCGTGTTTGCGTACGCGGCCACGTATTAGAGACAGCGTATACCGATGGTTGCTGTTTCCTGAGCTAATGCGGGCGAGCGACCCTTTGAGCTACGAAAATTACGCAGTAGCGCACTTAAAAGCATTACGAAAGAGAGAGAGAGAGAGCTAGACAAATAAACAGAGTTTGCATTACTCACACACACACACACACACACACAGAAGTGAGTGAGAAATGTGACAGATCTTAAACGAAGTTGCGTCCAAAAGCAATGCGCGGAAGTGAAATAATAATTTTGCAAAGTGTTTTTCTAATACGCCTTTTATACGATCTCTCTCTCTCTCTCTTTTGAAAAATTGATGAGTTCAGCTTCTAGTTTTGCGCCGGATTTCGTACTATTAGATTTCGCATAAATCCGACTTTTGAGTACGAACGCTACAGCAGCAATGACGTCGACGTGGAGAAATCTACCGGGTGATACGCGCGTGTATGGAAGAGCCGGAGGGTGAAACCGAGCAAGGAGCGAGAGCCACGCAAAGGATAGACGGAGATAGCGGATCAGATGCGGGTGGGGGGTCGCGGCTAAGAGGGGGCTGGCGGGACGAGTCGGTATAGGGGATTGAAAAGCAATTTCCCCGCGACGGGGATGCGCGGGATGTATGTGTGGAGAGGAGGAGGGCGGCCGAGCTTTATATTAATGATCCAGATATATTATCGGACGTGACCGAAATTGCTGTCAAAAAACTCGGATATTGGAGCGAGTCGAGATCGCGAGACGAACACGCCGCTCGCTTGCTCTCTTCCTTCGCGTGCGCTTATATATATGTGTATAATACACACACACACACATTTACGCGAACGAAACGCCGCTCGTGGAAAATAGCATCGATCAAATAGCGCGGGAAAAGTCAAGACTTCACGGCCGTTTAGGCGTTTTTGCTTGTAGCGAAACTGTCACGACGACGATGAATCATTCGTAAGCATCCTATCGAATCGTATACTCTTAATCCTACAACCACCCTTGGTAATCATTTTTGTTCGGTTGGTATAGTTTTTCTTGTATCACGATTTCCGCTTTGTCTCTCTCAAAAATATGAATGTTGTCATTATAATAGAGCGTTAATTATCCCTTCAAGTCCAGATGTGGGTCTCCCTTAGACTTACTCAAAAATTACGCGTCAGCGTTTCTAGAAAAAAAAAAAAAAAGGTTTTTAATGCTCATGTCTTCGAAACTATTAGAGATTTTTTTCAATTTGTTTTTTTTATCGACGCAGAATCGTTCAAACTTTCGATTCGAAAGAATATTGATTTTTTGCGGAGACATTCGATCTTGACTCTTCGTCCGTAGACTGGGTCTTTCAGACCCACTCAAATATTGCGCACCGACGTTTCTAGAAAAAATAAATAAGAAGGATAATAAAGGCTCAGAGAAATTAAAATAATAAGATAAAACTAAGACTTAAACCAAATGAGCCAATCGGTCCAGGATGAAT
>QVOA01010880.1:0-52878 GCA_014825685.1 Pseudomyrmex cubaensis | reverse complement strand
CTTGTAAAAATTTACAAGTGTACGCGTTTATATGTGTATACATATATATATATATATATATAGATACACGTACAATTTCCGCTCAACATCCTGGGAACGGCTCGTATTGGCCTTATATATTTCTTGGTTTAATTTTCACGAGCCTCTTGATAAGTTATTAATTGTTGAAAATATTCTTAATTTTAATTGTCAAAAATTTTCTTAACTGTAAATTATTAATATTTGGACGAACAACGCGTTATATAACCGCGTGAATGTGGTGAAAGTAAAGAGAAAGATTCGAAATGACGTGCGAGGTAAAGTTATGCAGTTGGGTTTGTCGTGAGTCACGCCTGTCAACCGGTGTATCAACGGTCTTGTATGACCTACGGCTACCAATCCTAAGAAACAACTCGCTTTTCTGACTCATCTCCAAGTCTTCCGGGATAAAGACAGATAAAGGCAGATAGCCTGGTCCCTAAAACGAAGATGTTCGACAATACGTGCTTTTATATCATCGAAACAGACAGCGTTAACGTAAAAGTAAAATTATATTTTCAAAACATAAAAGTATATTTTCAAAAATGTAATTTCAAAATATGTTTTGCATTACTTTTTATTTTTTATTATTATTAAGATCGTAGAATCTGTCAGTTTATTTATTTTTTTTTAATGTGCATTTATTAAATTGTTTTCACAAATGTGTAACTAAATTAAAAACTCTGTGATAGCAAACAGTTACTTTTTTGGATTTATCATTTTTGTGGGTTGGAAAAAAAGTTGAAGTTTGACGCAGCTCTAATGTATAAAAATATTTGAATATCATCACGCGTAACACAGCGCGTAAACAAACAACAATATATACAACGCAAATACAACAGGACGAGAATCACCTGTTTCTTGAAAATCAAAACATTTGACTGTGACTTTACAAAAATTGGGAAACGTTAGATGTTACTTACTTGTTGAATCTTGCGTTCGCCATCCCGCGAATCCTGCTCGGACGATCTCTCGGCGTAGTCGTCGTCGTCGAGATCGAGACCGGCCGAGTGTCGTGTCCTTGGCAGACGCGCCGACGCCGATCTACAGAATTGCTGCTCGTTCCAACGTCTGCCACCACCTGCGTGACCGGCGTGACACGTCTGAGCGATGTGAGTCCCGTGAGCACTGTGACCTCCCGCACGTCCCCACCCGTCGTACTCGCCGCGCACTCTTCGAGGGATCGTGTTGTCCTCGCCGCCGTGCGTCAGCGCTTCACGGCCGTTCGTCTCGCAGCTCTTCTCGCGCAGGGATCTCCGCAGCTTCGGATCGACGCCCATTAACCTGGCTCAGAAAACCACGCTCGAGCATACGCGTTTTTTTTTCCTCGATACGACATAAATCGCGCGATTGACACGTCATTTGGCGTAACACTGAAAGAAATCTCTTTTTCTTTATAATTTATACGAAAAAAAAAATTCGAAAAAATTGAAAAAAATATCTTCAGTATGAAATTCAATGCGGATCTGATTTAAAATATTCGAGCGCGCTCTGAATTTTGCAAATACTTCTTCCAAACACGATCGGAGAGAAAGTCTGGAGTTTTCTGGAAATTCATCGATATGAAAGTTTCGAACAATTTCAGATGCGAACAACGTTCTCTCTTTTCTCTCGACGTACGCGAAAACAACGACCGACCCCTCCGTCGGTCGCCAACCAACAACACACAGTTTTATTTACGCGCGATATTTCGAAATCGTCCGAACTCGGGAGGGAAATTTCAAACGGAAGGGTCTACCACTTCTCAACTCCGTAGCGCGGTTTAATTATTTATTCGGGCGATGTACGGATGACTCACTCGGAATGTCTCTGCGTCAGCGACTGAGCGGGCATCGTGTGTTGCTGATGAACGTGATCCCGCTGCGTGCTGCGCCTCAGAACGGGACACGAGGAATCCGGCAATGTGGATAATATTCTACTCTCGTCGGTTTTCTCGCGAATACCCGACGGTTTCGGCTGCATCGTGGGACGCGAGAGGGATTGATTCCTCTGTTGCTGATAGTGCTGTGGCGTTTGGTGCAAGTACACAGCGGACTGCCGCATCTGTGCCGCGTATCTGAGCACAAACACGCGGCCGTGTCAGATGATTTCTTCTCACAGAACTATTCGCTATTTTTTTCGCTTGTGTGTTTTTTTTTCTTTCTCTCGCACGCTCTCGTATGTAACAAAATGTGGGCCTGGCCCGACTTACCTTTCCTCGGAGTAGAAGTAACCGTCGTTAGTCGCGTCCGACGGGTTCACTATATCTAAGCTGGATTTAGGCCTCTGCGGACGTCTTTGCTGATCCGGGGGTCTCTCGCATTGCGCGGGTTGTTGTTGCTGGGGTCGCCTAGCCGCCTCGTATTCCAAAAAGTCCGCGCTGTGCGGTCGCGGTGGCGGTTGAGTTCTGGATTGCCTCACCATCGACACTAAAAGATTACGCAGATATGACGCGTCGCTCGTTTTTGTATCATCGCGTTCTCTCCGGCCGGATTAAGATGCCGCTCAATACTTTATGTTAATGCGAGAAAAACAAAGGAGCAAAAGTTCATCGCGAGAAATGCGATGCTAAAAAAAAAAAAATTTATCTCGATTTATTATAACCGTTATCGCAATTTTTGTTACCACTTTTAATTACCGCACTGATGATACGACATGTATTTATTTTTAGAAGTAATTGTTAATTTCACTGTTGTGTAACTGGAATTGACATTCGAGGAGAGAATAACACACGCGAAATCTTTTGAAATTTCGCGAACGTGCGCGGCAGTTTTCACGAATTTCGAAAATTTTGGTAATAATCTTCTTAATCCTTTGATTGATTTTGTTAATAATTTTCACAATTGATCTTCATATCCTTGCGTGAAATAATAACGCGCACACACGTAAAAAGAAAAAACATCAAAGCAATGTTATTGCTTCTTTTAAAAGATTATTTTTAATCTCTCGCGCGTATTCTTAATAATGTAGCCTGGGATAAGAAAACCCGCTTTGTTGTCGGAGATAAAAACATATAACGTCCGGGTAATGTGTTTTCACCCTTACCCTCGGGGGTGAGAGAAGCCGCGATGCTCGCCGCACTAATTACCTCGCGTCTTTGCATAAATAGCCGCGAGAGTAAGGCGGAAACAGAAGTGCGCACAAAGACTTACTGCTGGCCGGCGTGACAGGCGAATGTTGCAATTGCTGCTGCAGATGCTGCTGCGCGTACACGGGGATGGGGATGGGAGCCGGGGACGCGCCCTTCGTGTAGCCCACCGGTCCCGCGGGTCTCTGATACAGTTGCGGCGTGCCGTAAACTTCCTCGTAATCGCCGTTACCGCGGCTGCCGTTCCTCGGCTTTGCGCTGCGTCCGTACGTGTCCGGAGTCCTCCTCTCCGTCGGCTGACCGACCTGGCCGTAACAGTAATTCAAGCCCGACTTGTCGATGCGCAGACTCTGCTGCGTAGCCTGAGTCATTCGCGTCCCGTAAATCGCGTTGCCCCTGTCGTAATCGGACATTGGACTCTTGCTGGTCACCGTGACGTCCGGCGACACCGGACTTTTCCGGTAATCTGGATCCGGCGACGGTGTCGAGTATTCGGTTGAACCGTCTGTCAGTCTTCTGGGTTTCGGAGGTGCGTTCGCGTAGATCGGCTGTCCGAATTTCCGTGGCATCGGCTGCACCGTCTGAACGTTACCGGGATGCGGCAGCTGTTGAGGTTGCTGCTGCTGCGGTGACTGTTGAATAACATGCTTGTGCGGATGCGACTGATGACTCGGAAGCGCGTTCTGATGCGGCAGATGTTGATGAAGCAACGCCTGATGCTGATGCGAGTGACCCGATTGAAGTTGCTGCTGCTGCTGCTGCGACACCAACAAGTGCGCGTATTGCTGCTGTTGCGGCTGGGAGGTGCTCGGCTGGCCGTACTGCGGTGAATGTTGCACCCAGCCGTTCATCATCACGTGGCCGGAGTCGCTCGTGTGATTGTTGTTGGAATTGCCATTGCTGTTGCTGCTAAGATTCGGGAACGAGGCGGTGTTCGCGCTGTTCGGGCTTGAATTGTTGTTGGACGCGTGGCTGGGATCGTCGCGCGACTGAAAGCCGTGAAAGCCCGAGTCGCTGTCGTCGGCGCTTTGGTTCAGGATCGACGAGATCGACGAGACGCTGGGTCGTGCGCTCCGCTCGCCGTCCTGCTGCCCGGCTATTTCTATGACAACAGCAGCCTCGCCCGCGCCACTGAAAAATTTATAAAATTCAAAACATTTCGCAGTCTCTTCAGGACATCTTTCTCTATCTTGCGTGCGTGCGTTTATCCGGTTTTCTTGTGTCTGTCAAACGTATTTAAATGAAAGAATAATTTTTCCGGGTCTTTCTTCAAGTTTTTTGTTTTATCAATTCCACGGTTGAATTAAAATTCTTTATCGCGGTTGCACCGGCTCTCGCGAAGAAAAGTTTACTTTGTAAATAAAAAGAATAATTCAATCTTCAGTTAGTTGCTCTCCGACTGCTGACACGGGAAAAATCTACGTTTTTGCCACATTTTTCGGTTGTGTATATTGAATTTCCGCCAAAAATCCCGTGTACCAACCGGGTTCGCGGAACAAGCGTTTCATTGTGTGCGCTACCCCGTGTCGTTGCCGGACGGAGCGGCGGTGCTAATGGACAAACGGAGCAGCGAGTCCGATTCTCATCTTCGCGCGGCAGCGGTATTTCGCGAGTCAAATAACTCCCGAGAAACTAACTAACGAGTTGGTTAGTTACACCGCGATAACGCGCGAACGACAGATGCGCCGCTGCAGCAACGTCGGCGATACTTTTGCGTGCAAATAAACGCCCGGTGGTTGTCTGCTCGTCCCAATTTCCCCGGTGGCGCATCAAAGAGATGTTCGTCGCCACTCCGTGTCGCAGTGTCGAGCTAATTTCGGGATCTTGGCACGGATCTCTCCCGCATTTCGCGAGATGAAGTTTAACGTTTCGCGATGTTGTCTTAAAACATTCGTCTTTTGAGGAAGACACTGGGAGCAGCCTTAAGACGTTTAAAGGGGGATATTCCATCTCCTTTGGGAGTGAAAAGCTAATTCGCGTCGCGGCGGAAACAGATCAAATAGAGAACCGAAAAAAATGCATCGCGAACTCATCACAAATATCGTACCGCGCGAATCTCTTTTTAATGTTCGTTAGTTTTTTTTTTTAATATTTAATATATCTATCTTAAAAAGACTCTTTAATAAATAAGAATGTTTTTCTCTGCTGTCGGGAAATATTTTATAATTTGAGAGAATCGACATTTCGATTAAGAACAAGTTAAAGTTACTTCTTGTTGAATTTCTTATCGCACCTGTTTAATTTTGTGCGATCGAAGTTTTTTTTTTAATGTAATTTTTTTCTAATTGCAGAGATCCAGACAGAAAATTATAAACTCACGGGTTAGGATCCTGCAAAAGCGTCGCCAGCGTCAGGGCGTTCACCCACTGATTCATGCTCTCGCGACTGTCGGCTGCGAAGTGGTAAGTCCTCATGTTCGCGTGTTCGGCCTTGAAGGCGAACTTCTTGTTGACTTTGTCCTCGGGCTTGCAGACCGTGACTCTGTACGAAGGTAATAGTATCGAGCCTAACAGCTTTTCTTCTTCCGGACCTGAAAATTCGCACATTGTTGCATTTGACGTTTGCGCATCTCGCAAAGAAACGGAAGTCGGGTTTTGTCTCTCTTAAAAATTACATTCGAACGACGACGGCATCAATTTCACGTTAAAATAAGTCAGATCGCTGGGAGCACCGCGGCGCGGTCGCGCGGAGCGATATATTTCGAGGCGCTTTGAATTTTTGAACGCGAATAAAACATCGCGCGCCCGTCGCAAACAGACGACGACGGTACGATATATAAATGATTTCCATTTGTCTTTCGTAATGAATAAAATTGCAATTTCACAATGCCACATGTGCGCGAATACTCGGTCAGATGCTGAAATATTTGACATTCTGTTTCGTTTTATTTTTCCACGTTCTTCCCGACAGATTTAATAAATAACGCCTGTTCGATGATACGATATTTTTACTTTCTTTACTTATGTACTTTTCTTCTTGACCTTTAGAAAACATTTTTTTCTTACACTTTTTTTTCTCCTCATCATACGATACGATCTAAACCTTATAAGATGTTCGTGAGTCTGACACCCACACATACTTTCGTGCGACTTTAAACATTTGCAAGAATAAACATTCGCGCATTTACAGTGGCATCGATCCCGAAGAGACACGAAATCGCTTCCACGGCGGAATAAAACGCGGAATTTTTGAATGTATCGCACGCGCGCGCGCGGTACATATATATATATATACATATACATATACATACATATATATATATATATATATATATATATATTTATTTATTTATTTATTTGGATTCGCGAAAATCTCGTCGAGCGAATTCCCTCGTTTTCGGGAATATCTGCGCGAAATTAATTCCGGCGGAGCGAGCGAAGATACGCCGGAGAGAGCAATAAACCAATTATAGAGATCGGAATTTTCAATAACTAATATAGATGCTCTTTTATTGGAGTCGGATAGCTAGAAACGCAAGATAAACACCGCGCTTGTTTCTCAAAAGCGCAAATTTGATTGGAACGCGAATTCGAGCGAATTCTATCGCGATATATCAAGGCAATCAAGCGTTTCAAAGTGAAATCTCGTGTCTGCGGCGGTTGAAACTTCGAAATAGTTTCGGGGATCACAACGGAAGATGTGTGTTTAACCGTAACGCAACCGACTTCTAAAACTTCATTCGGAAGAGAAACATCTCTTGTCTTGGGTTTCGTGCGATATTTCTCTTTTTTTTTTCAAAAATCGCAAACTTCAATGAACATCAGATTTTTTTTTTCGCACGCTGAACGCGACGATCGATCGGATCATGTAATTTTCTGCGCAAGAGTACGTTGAAACAAGAACTTTGTGTTTGCGAGCAGTGTCTCGGATCGATCTCGCGCAAGAAGAGTTTGTTCGCCGGAGTATATTGAGTTCCGATGCTTTTGTACGCAAAGATATTGCTCCTCCGAGAGAGAGTCTCGACAAGCCGCTAATTAGAGGACGGGTGTGTCTATCGAATCTAATTTAACGAAGTTTCGTCACGGAACAAACGACGCGTCGAACCGTGTTCCGCAAAACTTCTTCCGCGGAAACTTCCCTTCTCGCAGCCGTTGGAAGACAAAGTGCGATCGTCGACTGGGGGGGGGGGACGATGTATCTATGACGCGATGACACACGACGGCTCTCGCGACGATGTACCGGGAATCAAAGAGCGCCGGATGTAATTAACGCCACTAGTCGGATTAGAAGAGCAGCGGCGCGTTTCAAGACGACCGGAAATTGGTCGTTCGTGCGGCTCTAAACGGAGCAAAGAGGACGGGAAGTTAAACTTCAATTGAGAAAGATAGAAAAAGGGGGGAGGGAGTGTTTTAAACTTGGCGGGAGGCCAAGAGTATCTTCGCGAAACTGGCGAATCCAGTCGAAAAAGTTCGTAAATAGCGCGGATTTCGAATGAAAAACGTTCGGACATTGACATTCCTGGATTTCATTTTCACAAGCAATTTTTATCGACTCTGCCCTGTTAATGAATTATTAAAAGTAATAAAGTTTTCCCGATGCGCTATTTGTACGCGCCCTCATACGTTTCTCGAAAATAGACGTTTTTTTTGACAATATGCGAGCAATATCTCTGTGCGATTTTATTAAAAACAAATCTAGTTTTCCCAATTTAGAACATTAACCGTTGTATGGCTAATAATATATCCGCTTATTTATTAATATCTATTTATTTGTTGAGGCAATTAACCTTAATGTTCACCTAATTGTTTATTAATAGTTGTTCTAGGGTAATTGATAATATAATAATTACACAGATTACGGTAATATCGATTGCGATAATTATGCGGCAAATAAACGACGTTTAATCACTCGACGTTTTGAATTTGTTTGCTCACAACACAATAGGGCTTTCGAATAATATATTTCGCCGCGAAATAGCGTAATAATACGCAAAAAATAACGTAATGTCCGGCGCAGAAAACAAGAGAGACGGCGAGATAGGAGTTTTCGAACGAGGAAATTTCGAAACGCGAAAACTCACCCTTGTAATAAAAGAGACAGTACTCGGAGAGCACGAACCAACGTTTCTTCCACAGCATGAGACCCTCTGAACCCTGCTTGTGCAACCATCCTTGGAGCGCGACGGGGGCTGAGACGGGTCTCTTCGCGGCGGGCGAGCGAAGTCCCCCTTGAGGACCGCTTCGTCTACGCACCCCCGACACCGAGGCCGCAACCCCCGAGCTATCCTGTTTGCTACGTACCTGAACAGGCACGGCGGGCGGCGTGGTCGCCTGGACAATCTGCAAGAAGACGAACGTGCTTCTCCTTAGACTGAGATTAATGACCTCTTATTCGTTAATTAATTCCCGAGGAATTGTCTCGGCACACGCACACACACGCGCGCGAAATTTCTGCTTCGGGTTTAATTTTAATTATAAGAATGTTTTTAATATGAGAAATCCTGGAGAGAAAGATCGCGCGAGTGATGCGACGGAGCTAATTAAATTTTCATCAAGGAAAATAGTTTATTACGAACGGAATCTGCGAACGATAATTTCGCTCATTAATTACTTATTTGATTCAAAAAGACGAGCAATATAAAAGCATTAATCCGCGATGCGACGTAGAAGAATGCGATTAAAGCGCGTGTACGTATAATAATAAAAACAATAAATAAATAAATAAATAATAAAAATAATAAATAAATAAATAAATAATAAATAATAATAAATAAATAAATAATAAATAATAAATAATAAATAATAATAAATAAATAAACAATAATAAATTATTATTGAGCGTACAGTATAAAATACAATAACAAACTGTACGATATATCGCGCGCTTTTCCGATTATTACGGAAATGCGCGTGATATGCATGATTTTTTACATGACGGACGCGTGTCGCGATACGCGAAACCGGAGGAAGAGATACGCACTGGGTAGATTGAAATATTTTTGTCGGGATGGAAAGGGAGCAACGACGGTAATGCGATATATACCCCGCGCATGGAGAAAAGACAGAAAGCCGGGGTGCAATAAATCCTCTGTGAAATTTGAAATCGTCCCTTCGGTCAGCACGCGACCGGAATCTCGGACACCTTTTATTCGCTTGCCTTCCTGAAATGCGAAACTGATCGAAAATCCGCTTTTCCGCTTTACCGGCGTCGCGCGTCCACGTTATCGCGAGAGAACTACTCAGCCATCAGCGGCCGACGAAAATTTCCGTCGTGATCGGAACGTCTATCCGATAATGAAAAGCCACGGGAACGAAAAAAAAAAAGAGAGAGAGGAAGAGGAAAAAAACGAGAAAATCCACCATCGACGATAGCGAGCGATCGGAATCTCCGGGGTCCGAAAATTCGCTCGCCCGATCCGCCGATAATTCCCTCGTCTCTTTTGTTACGCGTGGGAAGAGAACAAAAATCCAAAAAAAAAAAAAAAAAAAAAAAAAATGCTAAATAATTAATTGCTCGACAGACGTGTAAGCCGGGAATGCATATTCAATAACGGACACGTGCTCGCTCCGGCGAAGCGTTCGGTCAGATTTAATCCTCGAAGTAGAATACTCGCTCTGTATTATGCAGTCCGCAATCGATTTCTCCGCCTTCGTCCTTCCGTTCGTTTTAAAAAAATACACGCGCAAGAAAAAAAGAGAAGCGCGCGCGTATCGGTACAAAAGATTCGAGAGGGTCGCCGGAAACTCGCCGTACTCTTGACGTGGAAATGAATAATTTACCGTTCGCCATCTCTCCATTTTGCTTTCAACCGATTCTCTCTTCTCTCCTGCGGGATTTTCCGCGGCATTTCGCGACGGTACGTAGCGCGCGCGTCGGCGAAGACAAAACCCAATTTTACGTACGTACGCAACACGCTGCTCGCGAATTTCCCGATGAAATACTTGCGCGCGATCGCGCGTGAGAAAACGTTGTTAACGTTGTTCGCGGAAAATAAGGGGGAAACTCGGAGATTAACATTTGCTCGCGGGAAGCGGTTCGGGCGACATTAAAGGACGGAATCGATACACGGAAATTCTCCGTCAACATAAAGTTCTTCCGCGGCAATGTTCTTCCGCGCGGAAAATGGAATGACAAATGACGATAAATTATGCATGACACGTTTATTGAACGAGCGTTTTTCACGGCGGAAAATTTAAAAAGAAAACCCGCAGTCGTTTTACTCAGACGACGAGAGAGCTGCGCAGATATTTGGCAGATCTCACGTCCGGGGGAGAACTTCTTGTCGGCGTAACATCGTAGATCTTATCTATAAGAAGGGGAAGGCGCGAGCATAAAAAGTTCTGGAAAACGCGCGTTTCCCTCGGTTACGCGCGCAGTTTCTCCGGCGGAGAAATGCCGATTACATGGTCTGTATTTTCAGGAATACAAAGTACCGCAAATGTTCGAAAAAAAAAGAAAAAGAAAATTCACACACGGAAGTAATGCGCGGAGTGCGTTTCTAAATCGCTCATCCTCGCGCCGGGAAAAAATCAGTCAGTCGCGAAATATTTCACAAATATTTAAACGTGCTTCGCGAATGAAACTCAATATTTATTTTTTGAAAATCTTCCCTCTTCTATGATGAAGGAAAAATCTGAGAAAAGTCTGTTCTCTCCGCGTATATCATTTCTTTCGAAATGAAATTTCTCTATTTGCGGAACTCTCGACGGTACGATCTACGTGAAAAAACAACAATTTCGCGATCGCATTCGACGTTTCCTCGCACGGCGACTAAATATCGCCGCGAGAAAAACGCGGCTGAGTAAAGAGGAACACGCAACAAGCGTCGTCTGTCCGCTCGGCTCGCGAAATGTCACTCGCTGTGCGAGTTTTCGTTGCGCCGCGAAAAAGCCGGAAGGGGAGTAGACCCCGAATAATCCGTTAAATTACAGAAGCTGCGGCGCGCGGTTCGTCGTCGACGAGGCGGAAACGAACGCCCGCTCGGCCAAGGAGACGAAACTCGTCGTGCAGAGAACGGAGAGAAAACTTTGTTCCGCGGAATAAAAAAAGAAAAAAAAAACGGCCAAGAGAGACTCCCGCTCTTGGCGAAGTTTCCGTTCCTTCCTTTCTCTTCCTTTTCCTCATCTCTTTTCGCGCTGTTGAATTCAATCGTGAAACGCGCGCAAGTTTGCATCACTCGCCGCTAGTTTCAATCGTCACAAGCGTTAATTTCGAGCGATGCCTCTAATTGGGATAGGGTAATTTCGATATTTCGCGCCCGCGCCAACCTCTATCGTTCTCCCTCTCCGTGCACAAAGGTGCCGCGGGGGGCGCGGGCTATGCAACTCATTAAACATTGCGGTTCCGAAACAGTAGGTAATAATCGATCGCGGGAGCGATTGTTATTTATGGCGAGATTCGTACGCCGTTCTACCTGCCACACTCATCGTAAATTCAAACTCCCTCTCGTTGATATAAAATGGGTTATACGTCAGATATATACGTAATTTCGCGGAAAGTGCGAACATATTTTTCAAGAATAGTGTGTAGGATAATATTTGAAGATCGATGGGAGGATACGTATCGGGAAATGTGAAGGGAAATTGCGTATTGCTCATGCAATTTTCACCTTTTTGTTGTCCATCCCGGGCGACGAGCTGGTCACCGGCGAGTCGAGCCTGCAACATAAAAAAAAGACAAGCGATTGTTCAGAACGTTTGTAATAATTACATGAATAAACGTCACCAATTATTGCACGTCGATATTTTATATTAAATTTATATTATTACGACGTGAAAACAAAATTACTTTTGCATATTTTGTCATCCGTATAAATATTGTTATTGTTATTTAATATTATTTCACATTACGACTTTATATATATATATATTTCCATCAATTTTCGCACTCGCTCGCTTTTTCACGTAATATTCTTCGCCCTATATTTTCCACATCGCGGGAGCGCGCACGCGAAAACTTCTTCCCCGGTCTATACACTTCCTCCCAAACTTCAACAATAATCCTTTAACGTGTCTGTCGAAGTACATCGTCACTTTACGCTCCCGCAACTTGCTGACGAATCTCGACCTCGTTTTCTTCAGACAATGCGAAGCACCGCATGAGCGCGCCTCGGCGACGTTTTTCGTCGTAAGGTCATCGAAAATTTATTGGCCACGGTGGCGGAGACACCGATCGATATCATTGCGTTGAAAAAAAAAAAGAAGATATGAAAGTTTCATTCGCGGAGAGCTTCCTCGAATACAAACATTTTTATCCAGCAGCGAGCCGCGTATTGGAACAACGTAACGCGTGCCATGTGAAATGCACATTTTTTCCCTTAGAAAAATACCGGACGTCCATTCGGGTTATGAACGTGCATTCATTTCTCTCTCTCTAGCTGTATAAAGCTTGAAAAAAAATTAATAAATAAATAAAACATTATATCGTTGCACAAACATTATATTGCGTTTTATCTTCCTCGTCTTTTTATCGCAATATGACTCTGTTTATGAAAGAGAATCATATTTATTCATTAACGGGGAAATAAATTGTTTTCGTGCCGGCGCGTTTTTAAAACGTTGAAATAAAATTATTCGTGCGAAATTACTGCCTCCGCAATTTCCGCAAAAAAAAAAGAAAAAAAAAAAACCGCCCCCAAAGAGCAATCGCGTTCCCCGTGTCATATGAGACGAGAAGACGATCGGTGAGAAAAATAATTTTATATGTATTTAATATTCAATGGGAACCTCGTCGCGCGGAACGTTCGTCGCGTAAAGAAAAGGTCAATAACACACCACCTACGCAAGTCGTAAAGCCAGAGAGAGACGGACACGCGCGCGCGCGCGCGAAAAGCGCATAACGCGCCTTCGCTTTCTATTACCCCTGAGCTTGCACGTCGTGCGCGGAGTGCGATGTGGCTGCGCGACGTGACGCGCGAGGTTGCTCGTTCGGAAAGTCGCCTCGGTTAGTCGACGGAGATCGATTTATCGCGCCGGACGATTTTACTCGCGAGAGCGGCGACGAGCACGTAAACCCCATCCGTACAATACACTATCCTCTCCTCCGGCAAAAAAAAAAAAAACAATCGTGCGAGCATCGATCGCGAGCAAACATTTCGATTTTTATCTGCTCTACTCCCGCGTTTTTTTTTTCCCCAAATTGCGAGAGTAATTATAAATTGATGCGATCGCGAATTCTCTCGGCGATATCCAACGGCGGTATCCGCGCGTCGATAATTGAAACGCCAATACGGGAAAAACCTTTTCCTTCCAACTGCCATCAAAATATGATGAACGTTCGTGTGCCAAAGTGCGATATCGGACGCTCGCTCGATATCGTCTCAATCACGTCTTCAGCTTCGGGAACCTTAGCGAAAAACAATCGTTACATCCCGCCTTGTACACAACGATTCCTTCGAACGCGCGACGTATTTCCGCGGAAAGATAAAAATCTCCCGCTCGTTCGCAATATTTACGATCGAAATAAAAAGAATTCAAAGTTTTCTTCGATCTTTCAATTAAATCTATTATTTGTTTGTTCCCTCCGCGTGTACGTGTGTATGTACATATCAATTACAAAAGTGGTCGTTGATTCGACGTTCTCAATCGAGTTCTCGCCGACGAAAGCGCGCAGTCGACTCGAAAATTGTCGGTTTCGTTTTTTTTTTTTCCCCGGTGGCACAGCTTAAAGTCTCGAATTCGCTTTAAAGCTAAAAGCGTACGTACGTACATACATATCGCGGCGTGTGTATGTCGAAACCGCAGATTCGATTGACCGACTCTGTGTCCCGCCGTCCGTTTTCAATTCGCTCGCCCGGGCCGAGAATTGTGTTTGCCGCCGCTGATCTCTCCTTAACTCGACATCAGCCCAATCGCGTTTGCACGACGATAAGATAATCGACCGTAACGGACCACCCTATCTACCTACATCGATATCTCGGACGATGGAGCACGCGCGCGCGTTCTATACGCGCGGAATGATTAATGTCATTAATAGTTCGTGTTCAGCTGAAATAGCGCCGTGCTGTGCAGCGTGTATATATATATAGAGCCGTCTAAATGAAATTCTAGACACACTCCATTGCGTGGCTCGTGTCTCTCCGGTCCTCTCGCAATCCGCGACTGGTCTTAATGACCGCCCTTAATTGGCACAAAATTGCTGCTCTAGCGGTCTTCCGGAGGAAAATGTGTGTGTGTGAGGGAGAGAGAAACACATTCGTCGTATAACTTCCGAGAGTTCACGACGTAATTAAAAACCAGTGTACCAAGCCGCATTCGCGCGCTCTAATGGAGCTGTTTCCTCATTCATTGAGTCGCGGGATCATTGTTTCCTCTTTGCGCGAATCTCCCGTAGAATTGTCGCGTTCTTCGTAATCAACGTTATTGACATTTTTTTTTCTCCTATTTTTACCCTAGCAATCTCCCGACAATCTCTCACATTCGCCGAACGATACGGGAAAGACGCCGTGGCGATAATAATTACATTATCGAAACGCACGTGTGGCGATTCTATATTTAAAACTTTGCGCCTTGAAGTCGATAACGCGCGCGCGTAAAAAACAAGAAAAAAACCCAGTACTTTTATTTCTAATTCCTCCGATTAAAACTACAGTTATATTGTTTAATACGTGCCAACACACAATCGAATTAACACGATCTATACGTAACAATGAAATAAACGTCGATAACAGACAGACAGCGTTCGATACGCCGCAAATGACGACTCTTATCGATGCTCGTTATTGCTGTTGCGATTGTTGCACGCGGAACATAAATATTTGTGCGCATAGAATTATATACTCGAGCAATTATATTCGAGAGCAATATCTCGCTGCAACAAACAAACGTCTAGTGGCTCTCGCGCGTATAATCGATCGATCGTCGTTGTATGCAGAAGCGATACTCGAGAGAGACACTCGATGACGCGAAATTAGACGGGCGTTGGGGAGAGAAACTTCGCCCGACGACGACGTTATTATAAACAACGTCGAGGGGGTGCGTTTGCTTCGCTACGACGTTGAAATTGGGTCGTCGCGATGCGGCGCGATGCGCCACGATTTAACCCTTTGATGTGTGGCACGACGTGTACACTCGCGTTTACTTCGCGCGAACGTTGCGGCATACGTTTTCCTGTGTGCCACGCGACCGTATCAACCGCACCGATCTTTCCGGGGCTTGAGGAACGTTGCCTTGCAGGAGAAAGAGAGAGAAAAAGAGAGAGAACTCGGCGAGGGATAGCGCCGGCAAATTTCCAACACGCCGCGATTATCACTTCGTATTTCACTTCGACACTGTTTGCATTGGGAAACTTTCAACGCGTTGCATCTTCGGAGTCGCTAAAATACAGAACAATTTAAGTAGAAAAAATAAAAAAAAAAAAATAAAAAAAAATACGGATGCGAAATATAAAGATTGACGAAATATAAAGTAACAACCGGGAGAATTTGACCCTCTAAATTTTTAATTGCTGTTTTTAAAACTGCTCAATGGATATTTTACATTACACAATTATAAAATATTAAAAACAAAAATTGATACTAAACGCACTCGTTGAGAGATTGAGTTTTAAAGCTTGATATATAATTTTCGGTGTATCGAATAAATATACAAATTATAAAATATATGGAAATGTTTTTTGAATATATTTCGACGTACACTGCGTATTATTATTATTATTATTGCTTTATTTTGCACAAAATATATACAATAATAATAATAAAAACCGATAACGACAAAACTTGAAACGTATGTGGCAAAACGTTGTGTGTGACCGCGCGTGGAATGTTTCGCGATCACAAAATAGACATCAGAGAATTGCGGCACATCCTTTGGAGACACTCACGAGCGCTCTCTCTCTCTCTCCGCGAAAAGCTGTCTGTCGCGGTTTCTTTATGTACGTTTTATCGCGGTATTCTCGCATTATACGAGCATATATTTACCGTAATACGACACTGTGCGGCGTATCGCGCCGTAACGAAATTAGAGTAGTTACGCTCGAATGCGCGCCGACGAGAGGGACAAAGTAAAGCAGAGACAATTAAAAACGCGTGCGGACGCAACTCGTTCTGAAAATGAGAGTTTAATGCGATCCGCCGAGAGCGTGCGCGTGCGTGCGTGCGTGCGTGTGGATTAAACACGTTTAAATCCACGACAAGCAATTTACGTTATTAAAACGTCGTTTGTGTGTATATCAAACGTTCCTCTCTCTCTCTCTCCTCGTATGTGAAATTTCCAACGGTAGATAGTTATGAGGAAGATTTAGTTTTTTTTTATTATTGTGTTGGCGAGGGTACACACACGTATTCGTACGGGCGAACGCGCGTATATATGCCTATTATACTTGTGAGCAATTTTAAGTTCGCCGCGTCAGGTGACCCAGAAATTTTCGCATCGAGAAGGCATCAGGAAATCGATACTTTACGGAAATAGAAGGAACGCCGCGAATAATTGGACATCGATAAATTGTTAATAGACGAACGCGCGCGTGCGAGAGAGAGAGAGAAGGAGGGTGAAAGAGAGTGAAAAAGAGAGAGAAAGAGAGTGAAAGGTAATATGTAATAAAAGTCGGGTGCATTAACGATTTTTTTTTGTCGCACAGACGACCTTGTCGGACAGGAACTGCAGCATCCGCGGGAAGGTCAGGTTAAAATTAGCACATATGGGGGTTGCACGGTGTCCCCGTGAAGTAATCGCTTGAATGAGCCCAAGTAAACACACATCCGAGTCTCGGCGTGTGTACATATTTTCTTTTAAGCGAACGTTACAACAAAATAGATACTTCATGAGAGTGTACACAATACGCGTTTTTATATTTCTGAGAATAAATAAATAGAATCACATACATAAATTTAAATTGGAGCTCTCGTATTTGGCAGCGACTTATTTGCGAACGAGTAAACGCGCGTCTCGTATTTTCGTATTGCTCTATTATACTGACATTATATGTATGCATATTTGATGGGATAAACATGCTCCACGGAGGTGGAAAAAAAAAGAACCGGAAAGAGAAGAGGAATAAACATGAGACGAATATAATGGTGGAGAATGAGAGAGAAGTAGAGAAACACAGAGCCACTCTCGTGGCTAGACGCGCGAGGATAAATGAGAGAGAGAGAGGGAGAGGGAAAGGAAGCAACAACTACATACGCGCATGAAAGGCATCTCTCCGTGGGTTTCGCGAATATTTTTGCATCCCGGATGCAAAAGCTCCTGGCACGAACCGATGCCGGAGCGCGCTTGCCCGTCCGTCCCGTCGCGGTTCATATCGGAAAGATGTAAGAGGATCCTCTCCTCGAGTACAGTTTTCTTTATGAAAACGCGCGTCGTTTCGCCTTCAGCTTGTGCTCTCTAGTTCGACATTGCTCTTGCCGTGTTCTTTTTCCTTTAATTTTCGAAAGTATAAGCGAAAAACATTATATACGAGTCGAACGTAGTCGTAAAACACGAACGAAAAGAGACGAACATGGCGAACGACGAAGGAAGGTCCGGGATATGGACGTCGCGGGTCCCAATATGCCAGCTCTAGTCGATAAAGCTACGCTTCCCGTTTCCCTTTCCCACAACGTTCTCTCTCCGCTTCCGTCTTTCTCTTATCTTCCCGTCCTCCTCTCCGCGCGGCCTTTTCCGCAGAGTCTCGGACTCGCTCTGTACCGCCAAAGAAAATTTATCGACGAACTTTATGCTCGCATCTAGAGAGAGAGAGAGAGAGAAGGAGAGTTGACTCACGGCCGACTTGCGCCAAGACGCTTCTCGGGCTTGGAGTGCTCGAAGACCGGCCGATATGAGAGTTTATTGGAAGCCGAAGCGCAATAAACGCGCGCCAAAGCCAATTTATAAGCATGCCGAGCTTAATGACATAAGACAGGATATTAGTTGGAGAATTTATGTTAACTTGCCGGCGGATGTATCCTGTCGCTTTAACAAACTCCCGCTGAATATTGATCGCCGGGACTAGAACTTATCCCCGCAGTTTCGCATCGGCTAATCGTTATTACACAAGACGCTTCTTTCGGAAGAGCGACATGTGTCGGGAATGTGCGCAAGAAACTCTCACGTCGACGAACGCTATTAGGAGACTGTATTTTCCTCCCCCGACGCTTCTGCGTTTTTCTTTGAAAAACTATTTAAAAAAAAAAAACAAAAAAAACACAATCTACCGTCTACCGGTTCGGTGTCCGCTAAGCCGATTAATATAGACTTCCGGTCGAAACACCGCCTGCTAACGAGCAACGTCTACTTTTGCATGGTCGAGATGATGATTTTTGGGGAAATTGTTTTTCGAAAATATCGTTTTTAAAAACAGATTATTCGCATCGTTTGTCCGATTCCAGTAGCAATTTGTAAAACACATATGAATTTGTTCGATATACATCTCTCCCGGAAAATTTGATATTCACCGGGCGACTCGAATTGTATACTCAACGAGCTGTGAATTAATTAGCAAAACAGACTCCGAGAGAGCCTGTTATTCTATATATATATATATATATATATATATATATATATATAGAATACACACATATATATATACATACATATATGTATACGCATCTATGAGTATATGTACGAAGAGAGTTTAGATCGATACGCGGCGTCTTGTCGCGGTGTACCGCATACATCACTTCCTCTCACACAGCACCCCCAGGAGTATAATTGAAACAGAATAAGATGTCTTCGGAGAGACGAAGAAACAAATCGCCGACCTTCTTTCGTTTTTATTCATCTCCTCCCGTCGAATTTTTCGTCCCGTTATATTCGCGCGCGCGCGCGCGTGTGTGTATGAAAATTTACCATTTTACAAAAACGTTTCATTTCGTACAATTGTACGTACGTGTATATTAACCGCGCACAAAGCGCGTAGATTTTATTCACCGAGAATTACGTTTCAATATCAAAGCGACGTAATTCATTCAGAGAAGTCACCTCGAATATAACGGAGAATTATGTGTTTGACGTCGATCTCTTGGAATGCAACACCGATAACCGCGATCGCCGTTATTATTTAGTTTCACAATAGAACGTGCGCTGCGTGCGCTGCGCGAATAATTTGCCTCGTCGCGAGTGAGGCCCTTCTCTACGCGTATATTACATGTATGTACTCTCGACTCACACAATAGTACTATATTAAGTACCGTTTTGAGCAGGAATAAGATTTATCTGTGTAAACATCATAATATCGCATATCGATATGTATATCGCACATCGATATGTATATCGCACATCGATATATATCGCACATCGATATATATCGCATATCGATATATATATCGCACATCGATATATCGATCTTCTTTTTGCTTCTAATTGCCGACTCCAGCAAAGTGTTAAAACGACTTTCTCGTATAAACAATTTTCCGTTTAAAAATTAAACAGAATATTATCCGAACTCGGAGTTATAACAAAGTAATATTTTTATGCATGAATGCATAAAATCTGTATATTACAAATATATATTACATATGTGATGTTACAGAAAAAGTAAAAGAGAAAACGCAACATTATTATTACAAATTGTCGCTCGACAATCGAAGCGCATTTGTAATCAATTACACAATTGACATTAACACAATTAATAAATATCGCGCCCCGGTGTTCGGACACAGTTCAAATATTTGCGCTCGCCACGTTTCCGTTTGTCAAGCTTTCCAACGTAATATTCTCCGATCGCGTGTGACCCTAAGGTTTTTTTTTTTTTTTTTTATCCGCGTTATATCCGCAATATATCGAGAACCGTGACAATAGAACGAAAATAGCAAACAACGCGCGGAACGCGGTTAGAACGTCGCAGTAACGTTCGTGTGAATGAACCCTTGAGCCAGCCGTACGCACGTGTTGCGATCGCTCAACAAAATCTTTTTCCCTCGTTACACTATTCGTTGACCCCAGGCAAAGCCGATCGATAATCACGGCGAAAGAGACTCTCCTCGGATCCGGTAAAAAAAAAAGAAAAAAAAACAGCAAAAACCTCCCCCATTGTGTACTTTATGGGCGAGATTCGCGGCTACAAACGCGAAAACTCCGTCGTAACGAAATATAACGGAGAAAGCACGAAGATTAATTACGTTTGTCAAGTTTCGTTGCGCGACTCGCCTCGTGCGAGTAGCAGCACTTTTCGTTTAGTTCCGCGGATGAAACATTTTGCCGCGAGCTCGCGGGTGCAAGAACTGTCATAAGATGCGCAAGATAAATGAGAACACGAATACGTGTCCGAAAATATATATATATATATATATATATGATGTGAATGATATATATAAGCGAATATAATTACACCGTATAATTATATATGCGCCGCAGCTGTAATTCGGTATGTACCTTAGCGCGCGCGCGCTGTAATATTAGGTGAATTTTAACAAATTTATTTCCTCTCGCGGTACGCGTATTAAACTCTAATAACGTTCCATTATCTCTGGAAAATATTTAACAGAAATATTTAACATATCTCTCAGAGATAAAATGGAAAGATATGCCGCACCACCGCATTCTTGAATTTTATCGAGAGTGTGTGCGATATGCCGATAAAACACACATGTATATATTTGCACGCGCATCCGACCGACATACGCATCTTACCCTCTCGTTTTTCTTATCTAACACGCAATCACCCTTTATCTCGACTGCGATTTCTCACTTCTCTCCGATCTTACGCTTGTACGGCTCTTGTCTATCCTCTCTTCACCCCCATTTTCATCGGCGTTACACATCTCGCGAATACAAACCTGATGAAAAAATCCAGACACATCGAAGCCCATACGTCTTGGGAGAGCTCGCGAATTTACGCGCCTTACAAATTCGCGCGCGCGTACATCGCGAGATAAAAAACAAAAAAAACGGAAAGTGAATCCAGGATTTCTCGGACATATTCTCAAAAGAGAGAGAGAAAAACGTCGCTCTGGTTTTATTAGAAAACTCGGGCGAGATAAAATATTTGCGCGAGTCCGTCGTCTAGACTTCTCCCTTCTTTCTCTCGCGAGTTCCGGAGAGAGATCTTATATTCATATATGTAAGGTAATACATACATCCGGCCGAAGGACTCTACGTCGGCAATATTCGACCGAAGGTTCTCTACGACCGGGTACAACGGTAGTAGTGTGCGAGAATCAATTTTAAAGCAGTCGACAAGTCGCCTCGAGAAATCTTCCAATTTTCTCTCTCTTTCTGTGCGAGAGATTCTCTATCGAGTTCGATACCGGACGAACGATCGACGAATACACGCACGTAATGTAAAGAGTCTGTATAGAGGTCACGCGCGAATTTCGGAACGATTAAGTACCTCAGAAAAAAATAATCTTTTTTTTTTCTTCTTTTGTTCTTTCCCGACAATTTTCACGTTTGTTGAATTTTGCGATTAAAAAAAGAAAAAATATACAGAGTTTCGCAAAATTGGCGTTATTTGTTGTGTCCTACACACATATTTTATATAAAAAATATATTTTTATTTTTGCGCTTAAAATATTACTCAAAATTCTGGAAATGGGACGGGGGTCGCACAAGAAAAAAAAAAAAAAAAAAAAAAAATATCATACATCGTTGAAATGTTGCGCGAAATAATAACACTCACAGGTGTGAAAATAGTATTTGTTTTATCCAACTCGTGCGTATGCGTGCGTCTCTGGTGTGAGGAGGAAAAAGAGAGGACGATGTTATTTGCGTTTCATGCATAGTTTTTCGCGGGATCGGTTATAATCACGCCCTCGCGTGATTTGCGTCTCGCGCATGTTTCCGCAACACATTTCGAGTGGTTGTATAATCGGACGTTTCCTCTTTCGCAAAATAATAACACGGGTGGCAAAAAATTACAATAATCGGACAATGTATCGCGAATAACAGCGGCTGAAGACGATCAACGAAGGTTGAATCGCTTCGCCTAATTGTCTGACACGGTATCGATTTGCGGAACGCTCTCTCGTGCTTCTCCGCCGCTCCGGCGAAAAAGTTCCCGTTTTCATTTTTTTTTTTTTGTTTGTTTTGTTTTTCTATTTCATTACATTACCCGCGTCGCGAGGTATTTCGCGCGTAAAGCGAAGATAAGAGATGCGAACGACCCGGTGTCAACGGGTTACAGCGCGGCGGCAAATAATAAAACGTCTTTGAGAGCGCATTTCTCGTTTATAATAAAAAAGCAGGTAGAGCGCATGAAAGAAAAAGAAGCTCGGCGGAAAAGCGTTATCGGAAAATACAAAAGAGAAAGAGAGAAAAAAGGATGGGGAGGGAATAGGCGAGTAAACGTTGCCGGTAATAAACTAAATAAGTCTAATTGAGGGCGGCACTTGAGAGAAGAAGAAAGAAATCGTCTGTCCGTGCATTGCGCGTCCGCTAATCCGTTTCCGCTGAATTATGCAACGCTAAGTTGCAGTCGACCGAAGGGATTCTCCGTCGGATTCCCGCGGACGGGTGGGGAGGGACGGGGATTAACGAACGCGGAATATAAAGGGAACGGATTTTAAGCCGCACCCGTGGAAACGTCACGTGGTTCTGTCATCAGCGGAACTCGGCGAACGGTTAAATACGTTCATCGGGTCCGCGCATTAACATTCGTTATATTATTCCGTTCGTGTGTTCTAATTGGCGCTGACCGCGCGCTTTTAATCAGTAAATGAAATTCCTCTGCCTTCGCGAGAACAAGAGGGACGGAAAATTTCATGAATTCCGAGCGCAAAAAAAAAAGAAAATGAAAAAAGAAAAAAAACGACTAGTCGGCGAAATTTCGACAAATAGCGAATTATCGACCGACGTTTTATCTTCGGCGAAGATGCGAGAATGAGAACAGGTGTGTTCGAAACGAGTATTTTCCGCGTTATAGTCGTGTCTTTTATACATATATATATATATATATATATATATGTACGGAATTCCACACATTACTGCTTCTTACCAGTTGAAGAAATTCCACAGGCACGCGAACATGTTGGCTGCAGCACGTTTCCCACATCGAACGTTCTTTTATACTCTCGTACGTTCTCCTTCGCACACCCTCCGTGGATTCCTCTCCTCCTGGGAATCGATCAGCAGATTCACCCGTTCGGTGAAAATCCTTACATTTTCGCACACACGACCAACTTCATCCCCGATCGCGCGCGTTCTACGACGAGAAGGCTCGCTTCTCCCCCCGACGCTTTCCGATCGTCAAGCGCGTTCGAGCGTAATCCGTCAGTTCTCCCGACGGGCGGAGACGACGCTCCGGGTGTCATGTTTAAAACAGAGAACGACGACACTTTCTTCCGCCTTTCCCGCACCGAGTTCCTCTCGTTGCACACACCGCGTTGTATCACGACGAAGTATTACGAGCGACGAATTCCGTCACGTTTCAACGATCCGTTTCGCCAATCTATTATAATATAAATAGGGAGGTGAGAGATTGATTGCAAAGGTGCGCGGGCGGAAAATTATGCGCCCGCGAAGCTCGACGTGTGTTGCACGTGTCGCGGATACACGATACACGTCGTGTTTCCCGCGCGACGCAACGCGGCCTCGTGAATTCGTTCTCGCCGTGAAACCGTGGCAATTAGTCAGCTAATTCGAGCAGCGGAATAGCAAATTACCTGTCGCGCACGGAAACGTCGTTTTCCCTCGCTACACTGCGAGGGACATGCAATCCCGTATTAATATAAACAGCCCCGCGAAAAGGGATAGGAACGTGAGAGAGAGAGAGAGAAAAAGAGAAAATAGCGCACATCCATTCTGGCCGCAATTTTCTCGCGATATTTTGTGAAAATAGAGACCGCGCTCCTAAGTTTTCGTTGCGAGAGGAAGGGGAAAAAATGTCGGCCACGATCACACATTTCGGTCGAATTTAGCTCGATAAAATCTATATTTTATATGCTCGGGAGGAGAGGAAAAAAAAAAGGAAGCGCGCGCTGCCAGAAAATTGGAAGGCAAATTAAGAGGGAAGACAGCGCGCGCCGCATCTCTCGGGGGGTGATAACCGCTTCGGAAAACTAAAACGTAAACTCGTTATACGGAGTCTCTTACTCCACCGTTTGTTCTACCGTTGAAGGTTGCATACATGTTTGAAAAATAAAAGAGACTGGAATTTTCATCTGTGATGTATGTCTCTCCGTCTCGCGTGTACAAGTGCATAAATTTTCCTCGGGAAATGAATACTTCCCGGGACACGGAGCGTCGCAAAGCGATAAATCGATCATAAACTCATTTGAACGCCCGGACGACGTGTGTATCCAAGATATATTAAAACCCGCGGTCCGCGACAAGCTTTTCCCTGTACATAAGCGGCCACGATGTGAGTCGCGCGATGTGTGTTAACGTATATTATCATTAAACTTGAAACGCGCGTAATAACGCAGCGAGATAGCGGAGGTATTAAAGAATGCGTCGCGTAATTGTATCATCTATCACCTCAATTTTGCCGCTTTCTTTCTCTCTCTTTTTTTTCATGGAACAGAAAATACTTTTTATTCTCAAAAGATTTCTCTCTCTCATATCCACGTAGAATAAAATTCTTAATATAAAATGAAATCTCTCCCTTTACATTTCCGAAGATAAAAGTACTGCGAGCTTAGAGAGATAAAGAGAGCGAGAAGATCTCTATTTTATAATTCTTCCCGGAAAAAATCGCGCATATATAAATCACGTACTCACGAGTGCGCGCAAGGAAATTCAAGTGTGTTACACGCTGTGTGCGCGCGCGCGCGCTCGACACGGATGATGCTGCTCGATACTGCCAGTAATTTGCTCGCGCGAATAAAAAAACGACGACGAGGATCGCACCACTATCCGTCGCATTATCGCGAGCGACGCTAATGTGTGTTCGGTAGCATGTAAAGCTTGCATCGAAAACTAGAGTTGCTAGTCGAATACATGAATAATCAGGTTGCCACTAACGGAGAGAAGCAATTGCTTGCTCTCGTACCCTCGAGTAACCACCACGTCAAGTGGTTTTTATCGAAAGCTTGTTCATCACCGCGCGTCGTCTTTCGGCGCATTTTTTTTTCTTATGCAAAGTATAAGTTTCCAATTATTTTTTGAACCGCGCGTTTCGTTCGGCGCTGATTTTTTTTATTTTTTTAATGGCTTCTCCGTGTATAATCTCTTTAACCTTTCGCATAAACCTCGAGAAGGCGATTATATATATATATATTGCAGGCGAGCTTTATATAATGGCAAACGCGACATTTTTCACGAAAATTACTCCCCGGAGAAAATTTATATAGACGGTGTGTGTGTTGGCGCACAAATGAAAATGATATATACTTCATTCTGATAAGACACGATCTCTTTTCGAGAGAGATTGGTTGAAAATATTTTAAAACGTTAAATAACGAGAGCCCGCGTAGTTTCTTTCTCTTTGGATAAGAAAACGATAACGGGCATAATACCGAAGCTTAAGTGATTCGATTTTAATTCTGTGTATCTACCGACCGAGAACCTTATTTCGTCTTTCGCGTCTCTCGCGCTCCCGAGCTCTCTCCGACGTGAAAGCGCAAGTTCGCGGTTCCACTCGGAAAAGCAATTCTCCTGATTAAAACATCGATCGGAGCGAAGCACGCGACGCGGACGCGGCAGCGAGAGCACGCGGTGTAAATCCGACGACTCTGTTCGAATTAAATCGCAGACACGGACTCGAGTGGCAAATAGCGTTTGAATAAAATCGACCGACGACAAATCAATTGGATTTCGCGAAAACGCCGCGAAAACAATGGAGTGCACTTCGACGAGGCGCATTTAACGACAAAACGCATTAGTTCGAGAGCGCGTATCGCGCGCGACAATGTCTCCTCGTTTTCTCATCCCATCGCTTTCTTCCTCTCTCTTCGCATCTCTTTTGTCCCATCGCCTTGTCCGACCCTTGTCAAGTCAGGGGAGACGAAAATATACTTCTTTCCCCCCTCCCCCGCCGATTGATGTTCGTGTGTTTCGAGGAACGAGCGATCGTCGTGGGACGAATAAAAGAAAGGGACGGGAACGGAGAGCTGATGGCAATGGACTCGTGCATTTTTTACGCAAAGCGCTTCTTCCGCGTGCGGCCACGTCGAATTAACGAACGCTTACGTCCTCGACGCGCATCTCGAGTGTCTCGGTGCCCTGAATATTGCAGATCTTCATTTCAATGAAGACCTCGTCATCAACTCCCGCGAGTCGGTTCGCATCGCCCTTGGCCTTCCAACGATCAACCCTTTCGAAACGAGCCGCGTACGTTGCCCTTTCGTGCGAGGCTATCCCGGTTGAGGGCAAAAATCGAAGCAAGAACTTACCCCGGCACGAAGGTCTTTTTCTTGCAAAATTTGACGTAACAGTCTATTGCGATCTTTTTCATAAAATCGACAGATAAAATTGACATGAAGTTAATATTAAAAAAGTGTTTAACGATTTAAGTTTCTTTTTTTTTTGTGTGTTTGCTGCGCAATTTCGGAGATAGATTCGTTTTTCCAAATGTGAGGGAAAGTGTTGCTTAACGATAAAAAAAACTTTGACGCATATAAGCTTAACTACATATCTAAACAAATGTCTATAAGATAGGAAACTCTTTAAAAAATCCTACGCGTTATGCTTCTATCAGTACCAAAATCTGCGTATATAATTTGGCGCAGGAGAAAACCACCCTGTTACACATTGTCTCTTCACCGCGCTTTAAAACACGCAGTAGAGAATTCCTTCGTGGCGTGCGGATTAACGCCACGGCCGCACAGAGAGACAACGAAACTTCTCAATCTTTATCTGACGTGATCGTGACCGAGATGAAATATTTCTCTCGTTGCGATCGTGTGATAATTACGAAAACACACGAACGACGTTCGGATGATTCTCGTCGAGCGAGACCGGCTGCGGACGATCACGTGTCGCAGGGCGACGTCCGCGCGACGTCACAATACTTTTCCGCACTGTGCTTTCTTCGGCGAAACAGAAATATTCGTGTTCCGTACTCGGAACGCGCGCGCGGAACACGAGGCAGACGTGCGGACGGTCCGTCGATTGCCTTGACCGAGGTCACGAGAGGACGCGCCGGAAACGGCGCGTGGAAGACGCGGCGTCGATTGTCATCGATTGTTATCGCACACTGTGCTTCCCGGCGTCTTCCGCGACGACAAACGACGACAGAGGCGACGCAACGCGACGCTACGCGCCACGGAGAAAGAGAGGGCGGCTGCCGGAAATCCGCTCCGCCGGCGAGTCCGCCGATCGCGACGACGCCAGAAGGGTTCGCGCGCGCGACGACCGTGTGCCGGGTTGTCCCGGCGAGAGAGAAGGCGAGAGAAATTCTGGGGTTTGCCCCGACTCGTAGCGTGGCGAGGGCACAACTGGCATGCGCCTCTGCCACCCTCCCTTTTGCATCCCCGTACGCTTCCGCCACCGTCGCGACCCCTCGTGCTGCCCTCGGTGTGTTCTTCCCCTCCATCACCACTACCATCACCGAAGGTGCACAGTGGCTTTCGTTCTATCTCTCTCTCTTTCTCTTATTCTCGCTTTCTCTCTCTTTTTCCGATCATCCCTGCTTGCCGCGAGCGGGTGCGCGTGTGCATCCTTCTCGTCCTGCGCCGCGATCGCCGGCGGCGCATTGTCCTTACGAGGATCTCGTGGAAGCTCCGTTTTCCACGTTTGCGTCTGTTTCGCGACAGCAGATCCTGTACGAAAATTTTGGAGAATTTCTTTTGCTCGCTCGCGTGTGTCCGATTGAAAATATTGCAACAAAAAGCAAAATTCCAGTTACGTAAGTTTGTTTTTCGGAATCTCTAAAATCGATGATTCTTTGAAGAAAAAAATAATTGAATTGTTCGCGTACTCGATTCGAATAATAAAACGAGAAATAAGGGATGTGATTCATATAAAGAAAAATATCAAAGACGTTATTGAGCAACCAAGTATTTAAATGCGTTCTCGCGAGCACAAAGTTGGAAACAAACGCTTAAAATTGAAATTGCATTCCCGCACCTCCGAACGTCTACCCGTAATCAAAATTAGTATCGTTAGAGCTCTTTTTCACCCTCCGAGACGTTCGCTTCATTATCGTCACGTCGTCGCGCGACGAGCCTAAGCTCGTCAACGACGACAAGACTGTTTCTCCGTGTAGAAGCATTAAAGAGGAACTTTCAAGAATATCCCCTCGTCAACGTGCTTCTTCTATTTTTTTTATTTTTTTTGGCGTCTTCCACGTTTCTCGTTCCATCGAGCGCGCGAGGAGGGGCTGACACCCCGAGCGAATGAATAGCGTGATCCATAAACACTCGCGAGAAATGAAATAACACGGTATTGCCCCCCGGTATCGAAACGAAGCATCGAACGGAAATAGCACGTGCGCGATGTCATTGAAAGGCACCACGTGACGTGGGAGAGAGAAATAGTTCGCAATAGATGCCGAATGGCGTTCGCCAAATGGAGGCGAACGATATCAGGTATTCATTCTCTTCGACTTCGCGCGATTCTCTCCGCTGCCACACGCTCAAAAGTGTGTCGCTATCCTACCTGCGCTTTTGTTTTTTTCCTCTCGTTGAAATAAATGTGCTGTTTTCGCCGAATCCACGCTGTTTTTCATTAAAACCTCAAAAAAAGAGACAAATACAACCCTCGTGCATTTTGCGGAAATTCCGCGGCGGTTCATTACGTAAGATAATAAAGTTAGATACGGCAACTGGTGTTGTTTAAATGTTTAAAGGAATTTTCTTACGGCCCGCGCGTCGCACATCGCGCGCGAAATATTGTACGTGCGCGCGAGTAATTTGCATTGCGAGTAATTTGTATCGTGAACTTTTGTTATGTACGTGAAAAAAAGGTGCAGAAAAACACCCACAAATACGAATATGTCGTCGCGCAAAGAAAAAAAATTTTCTCACAGAGCAATAGGTATTTTTAAATTCGCGTGTGTATTAATTAATTCGTAAACTTTTGCGGAATAAATAATATAATAACGCAATAAGTTTTTATGGAATAAATATTAATACTCCGTGCACGTACGTCGCGGTAAATGATTGAATGGAGTTTTAATGGCAGAGTCCTTTGAGACTCCGTGTTGTGATCGATTGAAAAACTATTTTGACATCAAAAATAAAAATGTATTACATTAAGTTCGAAAAGCAAAAGTTCGAATAATTAAATTTCGTCTCTCTCACGTACGTACGCGCGTTCATACACTACCGAGTTTACGTCATCGGACAGACATGTCGTTTACGAAGAAGGTTATCGGAGTGACAGACAAGAAGCTTTTATGTACATTTGGTCAGTTTCCAATTTCCTTTCCTCGCGGCCTTCGAAATCTAGGACGATATACCGCGTCGTGCGATATATAAGCGTTCTCCTTGCATTTTTAATATCCCCTCCCAGCGATCGATTAGCCTTGCGACTAGATAAAAACGCCGGGAAACGGAAGAATTTTATAACAAAAAATCCAAGAAAATTTAAAACAAATCAAAGAAGAGACAATATTGATCGAATATTAGATATATAAAAAGAAAATATGACGTTTAATACACATATACATATATATACGTATATATGTATAAATTAAACGTATATTTTCTCTTATATTTAATATTCGATAAATAATTAATATTTGATAATTAATGTATACATATTAAACAATATACATTTTCTCTTATGTTTAAATAAATAATAAATCTCCCATATTTATATAATAAAAATAAAATTTAAATAATAAAATTTGAATTTCTCATATATGTATGTGTGTGTGTTTATATATTTTAGAGATCGTTGCCAAAAGATACCTAATTTCAGGTTATTCAGAGAAACTCGAAGATCAGATCAAGCAACCACTGTGTAGGATACCGCAACCTCAACGTACGAGCGTTGCCGGACATTACGCGAACGCGCGCAATGCGATAATGCAATAAACACGGCTTTTATTATACAATATGCGCAACATACGTGCGATACACGGGGACTATTGCACTGTCGTAATGCGGGCTGATGTTTTACGACGGAGCTACGGAAACCTGCTTCCGCGCGCGTTTGTCGATGAAACGAGTTTCGCGATAATGTTTACGAACAGCGCGACTTTCTTTTCGCGTGCCCTACATATGCATGTGTATATATACATATATGTACGTATATTATATATATAGTATTTTCATTTCTTTCCGCGAAAATTCTTCCCTTGCCATTTGCTCGGGACCGTTTCCGGCTCGCTCGACTCTGATAATGCCATCGTTCATACCCTCCGTAGGAGGAACGACTCAGCTACGTCGCGGCACAGCGCCGTCCCTTCGACTCCGGATCGGAGGGAGAAATGCAGAAGTCACGTGAAAAGAAGAAGTCGATGGCACGTATTTCGTATCTCCGATGACACAGGACGCCCCGTTTCGAGATCGACGTGCTTCGAAAGGAAATTCGAAAGGAGAGAGAAAAAGAGAGAGAGCGCCGCGTCTTTTCCGTAACGCAAAAGTAGTCATATGAATTCCTTACTCGAGAGAGCAGCTTATATCGACGACGACATCGCTCACGTGCGAACGTTTCTAATATTATTAAAAAAATCGAACAATAGACGCGCCACGCGAATTCGAGATGCGAATATTAATTTTCTCGTCTCGAAATACGAGACGAGATTAAATAATCGATTACGCGACGCGACACAATATCAAAAATTGAAGAAGACCCTACTTTCTTCTTCGTTTTCTCTCGCTCCTCTCCTCGCCGACGTTTCTCTCTTCGCGGGTTTTGATTCCGCCGGGTTTAAGAGCACGGCCCCCTTTTATTCAGAATCCGGGCAGCAATATCGAAAGCAGTCTTTATCGAGTGGCTTTTTTTTTTTTTGTATTTCGTTATCTCCCGTCTCGGGGGCACGGGGAAGAAACGTGGCATTTTTCCGCAAAGCCGCGCGGATAAACTTTGCAGCCAATATCATCTTTTTTTATTCGTTAATAACGTAACGGTTATATCTCGCGATGAATCGCGCGCCGTTGAACCGTATAAAACCGCCGTAGGCATAATCCGCCGCCTGCGCAACATTACATAATATCGCAGAGTGCATTTGCGTGGTTGTATATACATATGGCGCATGTATTATATAATATATATGCGCGCGGGCGCGCGCGTTCAACACACAACCACTCTCGTGCGACCGATCCACCTCTCATCCGCGTCATTAACGTTATCATCGCGCCGGTAAATTTTGCGGCAAAGTTATTCAGAAAACGGAGGCGCGATATTCGCCGCGACGTGTCCCTCGGTAAATCGCGAGAGAGAGATTCGAGATCGCACCGCCACGTCTCTTCCAGAGGGAAGGGTCACTTTCGCGCGTAAAGCAAGGGATCGTAACGTCGCGTCCTCCTCCCTTTCTCTTCTCTCTTTCATCTTCGTTAACCCCCATCGCTCGGAAATAATTTCAACGAAAGAGACGAGATTTATCCCAACACCATTATAGAGCGTATTACACGCTCGTCGCGAAAACGACTTCTGACACTTGCACGCGCGCGCGCGCGCATAAAGAGTATTAAAAAAAATTTGACAAATCAGATACATCAAAAACCTCTTCTTGGATCGTGGAAATGTCATGGAGAATTAACATACTTATTTCTCTTAAGTGACTGTAATCTAGGAGCGAATACGTTAAAGAGCGACTGAAATCCGTTAAAAGAGAAGTTTTGCGGGCGCGAGTGACGTTTTTCATATTTTGCAAAAAGCTTCTTCTCTCGAGCCTCGTTAAAGCACTGATATAAACTGTGGGGTGTGTAATCGTTTTTGTCGTGCGGCAGTTAATAAGGCAATTTTCTCGTTAAATATCCGAGTTAAACAGTCGATGCGATATACATCGGGTGGCGCGCGTGCTCTCTCGACGTCTGTTAAATTGAACGCGCGATCGCGTATAATTAAGCTGACACAGCCGCCACTTTGGCGCGCAATCGAATAAAATTCCCGCACAGGAAATTCTCGTGCTTTTTCGTTGCTAATTTGTTGCTCTATCGCGCTGAATGTTGTTGCGAGCCATTTCGGAAAAACCCGATGACCTGTGCCAGCTTTTAATGCGGCTAACGATCGATTTCACTCGCGTTGATACAGCGGCGTCATAATAAACGTTATTATCGTGTGGACGGGTAAAATCGCTGCTTAAATATGCATTCCACCATTACACACAAGACCTCTTGCACGGGGCGTTGTCCGCTCGCGAATCGCTTTGCCGCTTTCCGAAGCGCGCGCGCGCGCACATATACACACATACACGATGTCTGTGAGTCTGGTCCGAGCTAACCGCACAAAGCGATGCATCGTGCGGGCGCGCCATTAGTAAGATGCATGATCGCACGTGCAAAAGGCAATACGTGTGTGTATGTAACGAGTCAACGCTGGACGTTCTTGTTTGCGGCGCCTCGAACGCGAAAATCCCTGCGCGAAAGACGAATAGGCGAGGAAAAGAAACAACAGGTTTGCAATATGAGCGATAATGTGGAACCGATAGAAAAATACAAAAAAAAAAAAACAAAAACAAACAAGAGAATAGAATAAACAAATAAACAACGTTGAGAAAAAATTTTTCGCACAGTTTAGTTCGTGTACGCGCAAATTCATGCGCATGCACGGAAGCGCGTTGTTGTCACCGCGGCGCGTTAAACAAGAAGCGAGCGCTTTCGAGAATGCGAGATATATGCCACACGCACTGTGCGCGCACACGCATCTGTCCAATGAGATCTGCGTACGAGCGAGAAGGATTGGATTATCTCTCGGGAAACTTTGGCACCTGAAACACGACACCGGGATCTGGCGTCTCAAATTGAGACGTACAAAAAGAAAAAGAGAAAGAGAGAGAGAGAGAGAGAGAGAGAGAGAGAGAGAGAGAGAGAGAGAGAGAGAGAGAGAGCAACGTGTGCACACCAGAGTGTACTATCAGATACATACATTTGTATCAAGAGACAGGAAAATCCGTCGGGAAACTATAACGCGAAATCTTGAGAAGTTTCGGAGAGAGAGAAAGAGAGAAAGAGAGAGAGAGAGAGAATACGGTATGAAAATCTTAAATCTTGTTTAAGAATTCATGAATAAGAATATCCACTTCCGTAAACTTGGCGGGATTAGTGTTACCTGGTTCTCGTTTCGCGCAATAAAATTTTTTTTTTTTTTTTTTTTTTTTTTTTAATCTTCCCGGATTTAATATACATATATATTTGCACTCGGTACGAATCAAGTAAAAACAATTTTCACTCGATTTGTTTTTTCGTGGAACTCGGCTTTTCGCTTTCAGCTGATATATCGATTTATCAGCTGATTTTCCGTAATAAAAAATTACGTAGGTTTCATACAGAATCCGAAACCGCTTGTTGGCTCGTGTTAATCAATTCGCAACTTAACAAATATTGCAAAATTAGCACGTGAGACTTTTCTGTTTCCCAAATGACCCAATTAAGCTATCTTCACGCTGCGTAAAAAAAAGTTTCGGACACTCTGTATATTACGTACATGCAATATTTATCCCGCGTACAAAATATGCACGAGGTAATCGCTTTTAATCACCGCGGGCGCGAGATTGCAGCAGCAGCAGCAGGAGCAGCAACAACGCGAGCTTAAACAAATACTCTTCCGCGCTTTGCCGAAATTAAGCGGCGCGGCAAGAAACGGGAACGGACAGCGCGTCGCGTTGACGCTAAGGTATTAACGCTAAGTGGATTAAAAAGTTGCGCACGAAAATGGAATTAATTAGCGTCGCTTGGTAGCGCGATGCGCGCACGATGACAGAGAAACGCGCGCCCCGGTTTAATTAACCGGCCTTCAATCCCACCTTCAATGAAACGAGAGTAACATCTCGCGCAATTAACTGCGGTATTGTGCGCGTTCGTGGATTAATAATCAAAGGCTCATGCAACCGGTTTTAGAATCATATGCATACGACCCCTATACATCTGTGTGCGTGTGTTTACTTTGGTCCGGGACGATCAAGCGAGGATTGACCGCAATATTCCGAATATTATCCCGTCGGATCCGGTCTCATCCCTCGCGAGACGTATTTCTCTCCCGCGGAATTATCCGCAACATAAACGGCAACACATCGCCGAGGGAGATGTGTTTCCGGCGTCGTTGACAAATAAAACTCTGTTTACTGAGAAACGGTTCGTTATTTCTCCGAGAGCTTATTGCGTAACTTTTTTGTCAATGTTACGTATTTCGTTCATCAGACTCCTCGCGAGTTAATATAATCCGCGGCACCGAGACTTTTTCGAGGATACCGCGCGAGATACCGGAGGACTTACGATAGCGGAGGGGATGCGCTCTCTCCCTCGTGCGGAGGAAATAACACCCCGGAACACGATGTACGATCCCGGACTCAAGTTATTTATAGACGCCGAGACAACGCGCGCGCGCGCGCTCTCCACCGGTGCCGACCACCGGTTTCGCCCCTGTTTTCCTCTTCCGGACGTATCTTCGGTCTGTCCCCCGTTGAAAACATTGCGGTGCGCAGCAAATTCCGGCGTGCACTACGTCTTCGCTGAATCGCGCCTTGCGAGATTCGAAATGTGGCATCGAATCACCTTCTCTCAATCGGTGTCGCTTCGCGAGGAATACTCGAATTCGAATGAATATTTATACAAAACTAACGGATGTCATTTTCCCTCGGTGAGATGCGGTTCGAGCTCGCGTCCGGGAAAGAAATTTTTCACGATACTTCTTTTAGGAGAGCAGTATTGTGAACGTTCCGCGCGCGCGAAGAGAAAATCATGAGCGCACTCACGAGCTGCTTCTTCCCTCGCGGTCGTAAAAGCGTACTGAGAAATTTATTTGTCGTGCGCTCGCGCCCGCGCGATGTCTTCGCGAAAAACGATGAAAAATTTCGCGCGTCGTATTTTTTTTTTTTTTTTTACTTCAAGTTTTCAGCTTTGCGCGCGACAAAAAAATGCGGCAATTTAAGTTTCTTTTCGGTAAAGGAAAAAGCGAACTTTTTTTTATTTACGCGCGTGCGAATGGCGTGGTCAGAAGGTGCGAACCCTCTTTGATCATCGCGTTGGCGAGTCGCGATACGTTCGCCGTCCTTGCAGTTCTCGTCAATGACGCGCCGGAAACTCGGCTCGAAAACCCGGAACGAACGACGATCGGAACAACGGCCGCGTGCGAGCAATGCCAATGGCTGACCGATAAGTTCCGATAGAAACCCTCTTTGCAACCCTCTCCCTCGCACTCTCTCTTTCCTCTCTTCCTCTCCCTTTCTGTCGGGTTCCATCCGCTTGACGATTCCTCCCGCCTGCTCTCGACCTTTTCATTCGGTTTTAAGTTCTACAGATTCTGTCCGCCACTCGCTTCGTTCCAGTTTCTCCGCTACAATGCCTCGCTATCGGGCTGCTATTCCATTTTGTTTTTTTTTTTTTTCTGCGAGCGCGCTGACCGATTCTATCAAACAAAAGAAATTTTGGAAACTCTCTGCCAACAGCTAATTATCGTGTTCGGCGTAGCTATGGATGATCGAAATATGTCTTAATTACGTTCGCGCACTTTTCCTCTCGCGCAAATTGTACTTGACTTTAATTACGGTCGAAACCAATTCCGTCTCGGGGGATTAATTGGAGATCCGTCCCATCACGCTGAAAGACGCACGAGCGGAAATTAGCGGTGCATTGCGGGTTCTCTGTGAATAATGCGATTAGGGCTATGTTCTCTCTCTCTCCTTCCCTCTCTCTCTCTCTCTTTCTCTCTCTCTGGCACAGTGTATGATTTCGCGTGAAATCTGATGATGATGCAATACATATGTATATCGCGTGCTGTATCGAATAGCGTGTATGGAGCGGCGAAACCAAAATGGCATCGGGAATTCCAAACGCAATGAATGACGAATAAATCGTTAATCATCGTCCGTTACGTCCGCGCGAAGAAACGTTTACGTCGTCTCGCGTTTTTCGCGAGACGCCGACGAACGATAGCCTTTCTATTATTCCCATTGGATCTTCAACGAGCGCGAATGCACCCAGTCATCCCGTTGCATTATCGATTACCGTCTCCCGTGTCTCGTTTTGTTGCCTCGTCAGACAGAGACAGAGAGATCGATAAACTCGCTTTTCGAAACGAACGTCGAATAGCCGACGTTCCTCCCCCGTTATTCCGTCGACTCTCATTTCGCGCGCGAAACTCTCTTATTTCGACAGAAATTTATCACCTGTGTGACCGAAACAATACTTTTTACTTTTTGAATAAAAACACCCCGTTCAGCGGTGATAAATTATTTAATGTTCAAAATAAGTATTACATCAACCGTAATAAATTCCTCCGCAAGGGCGGAAAACAGAGAAGAAAAACCGAGCCGCGAGGGACACGGCGAAAATTTCCGCCGCGGCGAGAATCGCGAGAACATTTAATCGCGGAAGGGAAGCGTGACGGAAAGTTCAGGAACCTCTCCTGGTGATTTTGTCGCGCGCACTTTTCTCCCGTCGTCGGTGTCCTCGCGACAGGTGAGATGCAGAAACGGTATCATCGAGAGAGCAGAAAGAAAGAGAAAGAGAGAGATGAAAGAGAGAAAGGACGGCGGGCGCGGAAGCAGAAATTTCCACGAGGGTAAGCGAAACTCGTCAAACCTCCCCTATTGAGGGAAGGCAAAGAAATCCTGGCGCCACGATATCCAGGGGGGGCGCGATGGATAACGCGGGCGTTAATCGCGCGTTGTCATTCGCGCGTGAAGAACGAAGGGGAGATGACGAGACGCGAGAAAGCGAGAGGAAGAAAGATCGACATTTTACGATCTCTCAAACTAAGGTTGATGTATGCTCCTATCTCCTTTGACCAATTAACGTTGATCTACACTACACAAAGCGCGCTTGCTAATCGTTTGATTGCATTATATGTGTATATATGTATATTATACGCGACGTATATCATTAAACTGGATGTGTGTGTGTAAGTGTACAAAGACGCGCGATCTCTCCAAGAGTCAAACTCGCGTACCGTAAAAACCAACTCGGGCAATTCTCAACGAGCAATTTACAGCGCGCGACATTTCCACAGAGAGACACACAAAGCTCGAGAAGGACCGAAATTCAAATGAGGAGTGCTATGACCGAACTACACAAACGGCCTCTATAACTATATACGAAACAATTGAATTTACTCTCATCCGTTGCAACGTGACGAGAGCGAACGCTGAGTCCCCGTTGAGAGGGAACGTTGACGAAGCTCTCTGGAATCGCGAACGCGCACTGTCACGGAGGAGAGGGAAAGAGAACGGAAAAAAAAGAGAAGAAAGAATATAAGGGATGAAAAGTAACGGCGGCGACGAGACTCTCGGGCGCGCCGTTAAAGTGAAGATGGCACGGCGGGCAGACTTACGAGCAACGTATACAACGTCGCGGCAAAGTCTCGCGACACACACACACACATACGTGTCCTGGGACACGTTTCGCGAGAATGGACACCAGAAATTGCGACGAATCGACTTGGCGCGGAAATGAAAGAGAAACTTCGCTTTGCTTTGCGAACGAAGAGAAGCTGCGCTGCGATCCGATTAAAAATTAATTTCGCCATCCCCTTTTGTGCGCGGTTGACCAAAAAAAAAAAATCCCCATCGCGACAGAAGATTAATTGAAGTTCTCTTGCAACGGGGAATTTTTTGAATCGCGAAATTTTGTATTTTTCAAAAAACGTTTCAGAATATTCCATTGATGAAAATGTATGGAAAAATATTCATATAGTGTTTTTTTTTTTTTTTTTTTTTTTTTTTTTCTACATATAGTTTGATAAAATCGATATTACAATTTAACTTGTTCGCGGTGTTGCGACTCGCTACACAACGCGAACAACGTTACAGGGGGCGACGTAACGATGAAACTCGACAGTTAAAAAGTTAAGAAACTGCTGTCGGGTCAAGTATCCGAGGACGAGTTTATGGCACGTCCGTCCGACAAAAATGCCGACGAGCTTTAACGCGAGATTTAACGCGAGTGTGGTGAAGAAAACTCCCGGAGCCTCTTCGCGAAGAAGAAGAGAGAACGTTAAACAAGTTCCCCGAGCTCACTTTCCTCGAACTCCACGGGATTCTTCTTCTTACCTTCACCTAATGCGACGTCGATCTAATTTCGCAACGACTTCGGACGGTTCGCAAACGATGGCGAGAGTCTTGCGGGGGTTTTTTTTTTCGCTCGCAACGATTTTTCTTAAAAACAGCACATTTTTCGACTGGTGGAGAAACGTTTAACGAGAGACACGAGAAAATTCGCAAAAGAAATGATCAACCGATACAATTGGTTACAAAATTTAATTCACTTTAATTCACTTTCTTTAAAAAAGTAAAAAAAAAAGAAAAAATTGTACTAGTTGCAAATTCTCGTGTCATTAAGTGGAAATCGATATCAAATAAAAGTCAACGCGCTTTGGAGAATAAAGTTAAATGAAGGAGAACGTTAAATATAATTAGCGGATGCTCTTCCGTCCGATTGATTATTTAAATGACGCGGTAGATAAAAAGCGGGATGAGAGGACGGAGAGAAAGAGAGGAAGCAGAATAAACGGGGAGAAAACATGGGAAGTGCTCTTTTTTTTTTTTCATCAGTGACGTGCGAAAGAAATGGACGTGTCGAAATTTCGTATGCACGCTGCTTACTCGGGATAAGTACGGAATAGTTCCTGGTCGACTGGTAATTCGCACGCATATCGAGAGCCTCTCTCTTTAGTAATTCCCGTCGCTGGAGAAAAAAAAAAAAAAAAAAAAAAAAAAAAAAAACGTGACCCACGGGCGTCCGATTTGTAGCTCGCCGCGGCTATACGCGAAAAGCCGACGCGTTCATGAAAAGCACAGGAGATTACTTACGGTGAATAGAGATTACCCTCGCCTTTGATCATCAGTGCGGGATCAGCTTTCAGATTTAAATGCACGTTTTCCATATTGGGAAAAATGTTCGGGATGTTAATTATACATGTCGGTTTTTTTTTTTTTTTTGAATCAAATCTTCGAAAATAGCTCGTCTCATATTCATATTCGCAGAAAAATATGTAATTTATTTAAAAGTTAATATCAAATGTATCAACTTTTGTTTAATTATTTATAAAAAACATTCTCCTCCTTTTTATTTTTTTACTCAGCGGCGTAAACAAAATTTCACGAAACTTTCATAATTTGTGTAAATTATCAGCGCGAAGAGATAGATCTTTTTACAGAGAGAAACGGAAAAGAAGGGAAACAATTAATTCACTCGTCGTTGTAAAAACAACAAGAGAGAGAGAGAGAGAAACACGGTTCCCTATTTTCCAGTCGGAAAGAAGTTCGACAAATGCTTCGCGATAGAAGAGATCCCGCCGTATAATGGACAGAAGAACGGAATAAATACACCGCTCGACAATGTGATCGAAGCGTAATTAAAATCTAATGGTTTACCGAGAACTTCCAACTCTTCGGCGAAATGAATTGCCGCCGAACACGCGACGCGATTCATCACTCTCTCCTCTCTCTCTCTCGCGGCGTATTACCGAATAAAACATATCTCATCGTGCTGTCAGCAGATTCCGTAATAAAGCGAAGCATCGCGATCGATCCGATCTGTGCGCGCCAATATCTTTTATACAAACTCGCGTTATAGTTTCAATGGCAAAATTAATTTCTCTCTCGCAAAAGAAGAAACCAAACATATTTCGCGCGTTTCTCTTTTTCGCAGAATTGTACACGCGTACGTCTGGTGAGAAAAATGCACACTGTTGTTCTTAACGTTGTCCTAGCGAAAAAAAAAGACACACACGTCTTCAAGGTATTTGGTTTTACATCATGTATCGAAAACTTGGAAAAAAAAGTCAATATTAAGGCTGAAACAACAATTTGTTCGTCGCAGTGTGACTTTTGGTCGAAAAGTAATTAAAAAAAAATGAAACATTTAAAAAACTCTCGGCAGCCAAGTATTTGCCATTTTCCTAATCTCCCGTTGCTGAAGACGACCATGCACACGGGTGTGACTCACCTCGAATGCAGAGCGCAGCCGCGCTGCACCGCGATATAACTCGATGCTGGTGGTGGCGGTGGTGGTGGTGCGAGATACGTCGACGGTGATAGTGGTGGTTCATGTCGATGCTGCGGGTGGTTGTGATGATGATTATGGGAATGGTTCAGAGAACCTCGCAGACTTCCTTGCAGATGGCGATGCGGCGTCGAGTGCTCGCTGAAACATCAACGGGGAAAAGGACCGTTAGGGGAAGAATCGATAAGACGCGTCAGGAATTTCTTGTCCCGTTGGGTACAGAGAGAGAGATAGAGAGAACTACCGCGCACAGGTGAATTCGTATCAAGGGTCGATCGTGCGGTAGGTAAGGTGTCTGCAGTCGGTAACAACCGACACTGGATAAAACCAGACTCGAAAAATGTACAACTTTTTTTTTGAAAATACTTGTGACAAAATAATCAAATACTTTGTGTGAATTATTTTAGTTTTTTGATAAAACTTGAATACTTCACATCTGTAATGTGAAATTTTTATGTTTGTGTTTTACGATAGAAGCAAAAAATAAATTTTGTCCGAATTTAACAAGTTACATGTATGATAAAAGAAAAGATAACGCGAATATTTTGCGATACAAGACAATATACGTATAAGAGTCGAGTTTTCCTTACTGTAATAAAGTTTCTACAACAGCGCGGAGTAAAACTAGTCCTTTACAAGTCTCTCGCAGAGACGTGTTCTACGTTGAGTTTTTTTTACGTGGTAGTTCGAAAACTTCCCGCTCTCTCGAAATCGATGTATTTCAAATCGACTTATTCTATAGGTTTTCTTCCCTTCTTTTTCGATATTACATTTCCGTAACATTCTTTCTTTTTTTCTCATATAAATCACACGCACAAAGAGATGTAACATCGTTTCCAATAATCGATATCGAATCAAATTTATATATCTCGAACACATATATTTATTTCAGCAATATTATTTTCCGCGTATCTTCTCGCATAGATATTCGATACTTGTCAGTTACTGACCAATACGAGATACGAAATTTTATCAATATCCTCTAAAGATAAAAGATGTGTGTCATCATGCGTGCACGTTACTGACAAATAGATCTACAAAGAAAATCATCTTTTTTCTTTTTGTACTTAAACTTCAAGTCTTTGCGGTGTGATTTGTTTTTTACGAAATAAACCGCAGCGCGACAAAACAATTGTCTTCTTTTGTCAATGCGCTATTTCATTACAGATTTTTTTTTTTTTTTGCGACTCGATTTGTTTTCACACCTGCAGATAATTGCACGCGGGACGCTCGTTACATCCGGTCACGGGACACCATCGCACCTGGGTTCTCTCCGGGTCCCCTTTGCCAGAAATTACCACCGGGATTGTATGCAACAATGCACCTCGTTCCGGACACTTTGCCATTTGTTCGAAATATTTTTGTGTGTGTGTTTTAATTTACGTCGGCTTTCTATAATTAGGGGATTAATTCAGTCGGATTGCTCGGTAAAAACAAAAACCAATAAATCTGACACAATTATAACGACGCGAACATGTAACAACACAATTCACAAGACCGATTATTCGATTCCGCGTCTTTTATTTAATGCAATCGATATTTTAATTCGACGGTAGCTCGCGCGTAAAAAGCGAAGAGATAAAATTAATCTTGCGAGCGTAACACGCCACCCACGTGGTTGCGTTTGAAATTAAATGACATTTCACAAGTCAGATGCGATCTTATCGCAGCGGCGTGTGTAAAACCCGAACGTGAGACCGGAAGCGTGTCGAAAGAAGGAACAGATACTCTTTTTACAGAATAGTTCAGGCCTATCTACGGACCGACTGAATATCACCCTCATTTTGTCGTTATCATTTTCTCAGCTGATAAAAAGGGAAGAGAGAGAGAGAAAACGCACGTAGTTGCGCGTACAACAAAGTTTTTACGGAATTTACTGACTCGTTTCGATTCGACGACTATTTTTATTCGCCTAACGAAGCTCTAAAAAAACCTCTTCCCGCGAGAGTTCGGATTTCAAAACTGTGCCGAACTAGTTCCGATGAGATTTTTTAATAACCGATAATTATTCCGCGAAACTTTTTGATCCGCACGTATAAATCGGCGGAAGCAGCGAGAAACGCCCGTAAATGAAGCGAAAGAGAGAAACGGGGAGAACTCGCAAGCTCTTCCGTAAATAGCGCGATACTCGCGCGAAATGAAGATGGAAACTGACGTGCGTTTACGTGAGAGTAATTAGACGACGAGTCTATTATTATATAAAAGATCCGCGCGTGTAACAGCGAATTGTCGGGTAATTAGGTGAATAAACGTACGTGCATGTACGCGACCGCAATAACTGTCGGCGCGCGCGCACACACGACGGGCGTCAAGTTTCTTTGTTCTAAATTCAGTGTTAAAAGCAAAAACATACACACACACACAAATTCAAGGTACACACAATTCGCCGCGCAAATATTTGCACGCGAGCGCAAAATTTTAGAGATAAGTTTTCAAAATCAAGCGCACGGGGAGTGGAGATTGGAGATTGTGTGTGTGTAAATTAGCGCAGATCTTAATTCGAATTGTTTTTCCGTGAGAAATAATAATCATAAACCTCTCGATTTTGTTTATCACATTGCATAATTCGTCAAAATAAAAATTCGTTCTTGTTTTTTTTCTTTTTGATCGCAGCGAGGCTCGCGAATGTACTCGTCGGCATCGATAATTTTTTCAAACTTGTATTCCGGAGTTCGCTGCTCCTCCTCGGATGCGGAATAATGTTCGTAAAGAGATCAAGGAAAGGTTAAACACAGAGAGAGAGGAAATCCGCTGCGCTCGGACTAACTGCGAGAACGGACGCGGGGTTTAAAAATGCAGGGTCTTAAAACCCGCCGCGGAACACCGGGTGCTCGCGACGTAATTCAGGATCTGTGATGTCGCGCGAGTTACCCGACGTGGTCGGGTCTCCCTCGCGTGAATGTTTAACGAGAAGTCGGGGAGAAAACAACGGACGAGATTCGCGTTAACGGCGAGCGATTCGCCCGAATCTCGGGCGCGCTCGGACAATGAGAGTTACGCGCGTGAAAGACGAAGGGTAAACGTACGAAAGCCCCGGAGAGACAAGAGGAAAAATTGTTGAACTGTTTGCGCTCGTGTAAATGTTTCAAAGAGTGACGGCAAAAGACGCGCTTTTGTTCCCCCGTCTCGAACTTTGCATTTTACGGCCGAAAAATTACAACACGCGCGCGTTCTCTGCAGACGTCGTAAAAAAAAATACAACAACAGCGACGTAAAACGAGGAGCACACAGCGCAGCCAAACTCAAAAAGACGAGGAGTACTGCAGTAACTGATTTTTATCCTTCTTTTGCGGAGGTTGCGCAGTCGTACGTATAAAAAGAAAAAAAAAATTGTAGCGTGTTAAGTCGGCGATGCGCCGAGAGAAAGAGAAGATGAGAGTTGGATTTTGAAGGCTTTTCACACGCGCGCATTAAATGTCATTTTTAATTTCGCTCAAGCCGCGGTCTAATTAAAGAACGAAGCTGACGGTTCCTCGCTATTTATCGTTTCAAGAAACGCGCCGTATAAAACGTTCCGAAATATCGTGATATTTCCGTAAAAAATTTATTAAACTTCGAGAAATGAATTTTTAACTTCTCGTGTAAATTAATTATTGGATTTTTATACGTACAAAAATATCTACGTATATGAGAACGTGTGTGTGTACACGTGTGTGTATTTTTTTGAGCAAAGATCGATCTGGTTCTTGACGAAAGAGCCTGTCAAAACATCGCGGTAACTTCGGGAAACAGCAAATTGTTTGCTTCCGATACTCTGCGGTGTAATCTTGACTTTTGTAAAAGGGCACACATGTGTGTTGCCGGACCGCGTGAAAGGATCGAGACACGTTTTCCTCTTACGACCGAGAGAGTCCTTTAGCGTCTGTGAAATTTCTGAGTTCTGACGGCGACTTCGACCCTTAGGGGGTCGAAGTCGTGAAAAAAAAAACTCCAACATAATAGTTTCCAGTGCAGTTCTTTTCAGTTTCTACTTTTCTGCATAATTGATCTTCTTTTTGGATTTTTTGACGTGGATTTACATATCATTGTGAATCCACAAAAAAAAACATTACTTGAACTTTAAGCAGGATTCAGGGTCGTGAGAACTTCGGCAGAAAAATCTTTCCTTGAAATTCGAACAATATTTCTTTTTTTCCCCGAAAAATACGTAAAATATAAGAAACACAGTTTGCTGTCGCACACGTCGTTCCCTTCGGTCTTTCGGGGACTCATATTTTATTATCTCTCGCTGATAAACAATATGTTTGCCGTTAACAAAACTCTCGCGCGTTTTTTTTATAATAACCAAGTATTACTTTAATAAAAAAAAAAAAAAATAATCGCGAAAGTCACCGTGCGAAAGTCAACTTGTTCGAACCGATCGCGCGGATTGACCGGCGCACATGGAAAAAACGGAGTTGAAGGAAAATTATGATAATCGGGAAGCTACGACGACGGGGCGAGGTCGATGCGGGCATTGCCTTCGACGCGCGTGCAGGCAGATGCTGCTTGACTGGAAATTACTGTCCTTACAAGAGTCGGCCAAGAACGTTGCCCTATATAACAGATCTTTCCGATGTTTCAACGACGTCGAAACGACACGTGGCAGGAACAATCGCGACCTTTTTCTCGTCCAATCTGACGCAATTACGTAATTGTTAATTTATAGAAATTCGATAAAAAGCTTCTTATCTGTAAATATATCTCGCGACAGTTATTATCGCGATAACTACACAGATAAGAGATAATCAGTCAGTCCCGCCGTTTGTTATCGCGGAATTTTTTTCTAAAAACAAACGTGACACAATATTTATGTGTCCTTTTTCTCTTTACGAGAGAAATACACATCGCGCGTCGCAAGAAGGCGAGCGAACTCTCGTCGTTTATAAATAGGAGATACATATCGAAGGATACCCGCGGAAGCAATTCGTCGCGGTGTCACCGGGAGGGTTTCGTTGCGCGAACACACATGTGTTTTCGAGAAATCTTGCTAAAAACGTTCAGGCGCCAATTTTAGACAAGAAGACGCGTACAACATCTATACTTGACCTTAATGGCGTCGTTCCAATGCGCCATCATCTCGCCGGTGGTCCTGCAAGACGTGCATTTTTTTTTTTTTTTTACCTCCTCCGTCGCGCTAGTATTTTTAATGTAACCCCCTCGGCGTCGTCACTTTCGAACTTTCATAAGAGAAAAACGCACCGTGTGAATCTCGCGATTTCTCGAGATGTCGCGTCGAAGATTAAAAATCCTCAAAACCACGACGTCAATCCCGACTGAAGTGCGCAATGGCCTTTGTGTTTGTCTGTTTTTTTTTTACGCTGTGGTGTTGCGAGTTGATACACAGATCAGCGCCGGATCACATCGATGATCGGAATTTCGATATCTGCTCTCGCCCATTAAGCCGATACTACCGAATCGAGATGCTCCAAACCATGACTGGAATTCGCCCTATTGCCGCGGAACGTCCGTCGTGCGGAATTCTCGCGCGGAAGTAGCGCCAGACACGTCGGAATTTGTATTACAAACGTTGTTCAGAATGAAAAATTCTTTTCAAAGAGCATGTATGCATGCGCGCGCGCGTTTTCTCTTTGTTGCGTTCTCGTATCTCGTCTTCCGCGAATATCGAGATATGAATTCCGAAACCGGCGTAATTTCCAAGCTAGGAAATCTTTTACGTTAATTGTGTGGCGTTTTCTCGCTCGCGCACGCGTGCAATAAGAAACACACGGTGCGTGCGAAGCGCGCGTAAGCCGATTGTTGTTGCAATAATGAATAATCCTCCGTCGCGCGAAATTATTTTCGTTGAAATAATCATCTCTCTACGCGCAAATGGGGTTTGTTTTCGACATAATTCACGCGACGCGGAATAACATAAGTCCGCGTTAAATCCGATGAAATTAAACATTTGAAATCGCGCAATTTCGCGAAATCAAAAAGCATTCCTTTCTGTTTTCGCGTCGAAAATCAAAGCACGTACGACTTCCGTAATATTGTTGCGAAATAACATCTGATCTATCTGTTGTAGTCAAAAATAAAAAAAAACTTCTATACGATATAAAAACATTTTCGGCGCTGTTATTGTTTTCGTAGAATTTAACAAAGAAACCGGATTTTGCTTTTGGTTCGCGCTTTTCGATCGATGAACACATTCTGCGTTTGTTCGCAAGCATTTAATCTCCTCGCCTTCTCGGAAAAAAAGGCTTCACCCCGCGGTTGCCGCAACCGAGCGGATCGAACGAATCCGTACGAGTGCGCCGAGCGAAATACCTGGGTACGTTGTTGCTCTTGAAGCTGACCATTACTTCGTTCCTTAGCTATCACGGTGGTCGCTCGAGCCAGACACTAAAAGTACATTTGTATTCGAGCGCACGAACACACCACGTACACACATCCACACACATACACACGCGCGCAAGGACGAGTCTCTACCGGAAGGCGCCGGATGAAGAAAAAGAAACGCGTATACTGAGTCACGTGCACGTAAACGCTCGGAGCGAGCAACACGCATCCTCTCGGCCCCGTGTTTCCGGGTAGACTGACGAGCAGCCACGCTTCGTGGCCGCCTTGCCCCCACCCCTCGTGTCTCACCGATCCCCTCTGCCGATCTCTTCTTTAAGCCGCCGACGCCGCTGTTACCGACAAGAGCATATTGTGTATCCCCTCGCCGCCGTTCCGCTTCTTGCAAGCGCATCGCTCCGTATTGATGAACCCCGCTTTCTAAAGGTTATCGTATATGAATTGAAGAATTGTACGACTACGTGTGAAACGTCTGGGTCAATGAGATGCACAAATCGATATTTATTGTTTGAGTTTACACTAAATATAAAGTCCATTACGTATGTATATAAGATTTGTCCACGTGTCGCACGTAGATGTTAATCAAATTAAAACCACATTTGCAAAGAGGATATCCTGTCTCTCTGTTTCTGGTCAGATATGAAAAATTACTTAACGTCGACATTTGCATAACGAGTGTGATGTGATCGATTAAATTCTCGCTTGAGAACTGACAGAAAAAAAAAATATTTGTAAATAGCAAAAGCTGATACACATTTCGTTTAATTTAAGAAACGAAACTGCGCCGTATTTTTCCACGTCCTACTTGATATTTCGCGTTCTTGGGAAAGGGTGCACGTAGTGTTTTGTTAAAATTACTAAGGACAAATGTGAGGAGATAATATATATATATATATATATCGTCCTCCCTGAAGAGGAAATTGTAGAACCGTCCCTGGCATTCGCCGTAAACGCGTCCTTCCGTCGGTCTCACCGGTCGCATCGCTTCGCCGTCTCTGCGGCGAGTATAATCTTTGTCCCGACTCTCTCAAACGTCACTTGCCAGTAGCGGATATTCCAGCGCCCCTGAACGTGTGCGAGTTCAATTCAATTTCTCGTCGAGAGATTACGGTCTCTGACATCGTGACAATCAACTCGTGTAACAATTTAATTTCCCTTCTTTTTGATTTTTTTTTATTTTATTTTTCCTATCAAGCCCGGAATGTTTTTTACTTCAGCTCTCTCTGTGATACTTTCTCGTCTCTTTCGGCGATATTCCAGACGTATATATATATATATATGTATATACGTCGCGAATTTAGAACCAGATACATTACTGTCTCTAGCAGAAACCGGCCGGCGTGTCTCCACCCCCTACCGTAAACGCAACCATCCGCCGTCTCATAAGTGCATCATCATTTCGCAGCGTCTCCCGGCATCATTCATACCGCCGCAGAGCTTTTCGAAAGCAAAGCGTTTACGAAACCTCCTTCCACCGGGTACGCGCGAGTTACCCCGTCCTTTCTCTCATTGTCTCTCTCCTGAATTCATCTCTAATGACACCGACGCAACTCGCGCGCGGAAAGTGCAGCTTCACTTCGTCAATGTATACGCGAACTGTGTGTGTTCGATACTTGTGTTTTAATTTTAAATGAAGTCATTCTCAATTTCAACGCAATACATGCGATATGTCGATTGATAATTTTCAATTCTCTCTCTCTCTCTCTCTCTCTCTCTCTCTCTCTCTCTCTCTCTCTCTCTCTCTCTCTCTTTCATAATTTCTAGAAATGATTATAACTCTTACTTAAAAGTTTGCGCTGATTCATCAAACAGTTTTTCTTATAACACGGAAGAAAGATTAAAAAAAGAAAAAAAAAACAACTTTCGCGGAGTAACTTTAGTCGGAAGTCCGCGGAGAAGCTCTTCTATCATTCGCATCGAAGAGAAAAAAAAACAACAACGCGAAACAGCAAATTACAAAGAGTAATAGCGGAGGATCGGGCCGAATTATTACGCGGAACTATGCGTCCGGAAGTGAAACTTCATTTCGTTGTGTTATATCGCTGGCTTATAATCGCGTAGGATACAAGAGAGAGACATGGAACGCGACCTAACGAGATTCCACAGGGTGTGGAAAGGACACGCCGCGGTGGAGACCACCGACTGTATGCGGGAATGTCGTTATTTCACGCGGATTTCGAGAAACATCGGTTTCCGCGTTTGTATATTTGCTGCAGACTCCGTGTGGAATCCTTCGATTGAACTTTCCCGGTCACGTTTCAGTTCGAGTTTCTCACGTTTTCTCCGGCTGAGGTCCGGCTTTTCGGCACTCGCCCTCAAAGGTGACGAAGTTCTCTGTCAAAACTGCCAACCATCATTCCTCGCGTGTATTCGGTCTCGGCGCCGATCTCATAATAACACGTCTACAAGTCACACAAACGCGACTCGGAGAAAGAGATACAGAAAGAGATATATGTATATATATATATATATAGAACTACTTATGACTTATCGCGTAATCCGTATCTCTCATTAGAGAGCAGCCTTGGGCGGAAACCCATCTGCGCGCGAAAATAATTCAATCGGCATTAACGTCCCGGTGATTCCTTTCATCCGGGATTAGTTTCTCGTTTCATTCAATTCAAAAGTCGACAATACTGTGTGTGTGTGTGTGTGTATGTGTGCGTGTAATAAAAAAATTATTCATTTTTATTCAGTGCAGATAGAAATACCAGAGAGTAATATCAAAAAAATACCGCAAAAAATTAATTAATCTGTTCTGACTATATTTCTATCAGCATAATTAAGAGAGATGTTTTTTTTTATCTCCTAAGTAAGCGATAAGTAAAGTAAAAAATAGTTTACGACAGAGAAAACGACCGCATTGCCACACATGTCACAAGAGATTTCGAGAAAAACAGGTGAATAAGCGTCTCAGACGAAGGTTACACCCTCTCTTCTTTTCTATTGTCAGCGAAACTTGGAAAAAAAGAACGCCCTACTTGAATCAAACAAGAACCTGCGTGTTCCGCCAGGGCAGGTAAATTCGTTCGGTAAACTTGTTTTGGAAATTTGTCGGAAATTCACGAAATGCACGAGCGTCGAGTAATTTTCGGAGTCGGTGCGAAGCGCGTTCATTCCTTGTCGCCGCAGCTACGGATTCTGTCACGTTCGGATTTTCGTTCTCTCGTCCCGTCGCCTCTGTCCGTCATTAATCCGGCTTTTGTACTCGCACAGGCACCGCACAAGCGCCATCGAGGACCATCGACAGCGAGTAGAGATCGACACGTTGGCGCGCGCTCGTTCGCCAACTGAAATGAAATTACGAACGTTTCCCCGCGGTCGATGCGCCGCAAGTCGCTCGCAAAATGGCAATCTGTGCGATTTGGTCGCGTAAAAGGGAACCGAGTTTCCTGTGACTCGTGGGACAGGAAATTGTCAGATTCAGGTGTGCACATCGCGACGTACGTATTACATACGTTTCTATTTTGTTTCGTTCTTTTTTTTATTTCGTCGTTTTCTCAATCGCGTTTCCGGAAAATTTCGCTTCGAAGTTTATGAACGATATTGCTGAAATAAAATCCGATCCGACTTCGAGCGCGATATTTACGACGACAATAAATAGAGTAAATGGAGAGAATTAAGTTATACACAACACATCGACCGTGTCTTTTTCTCGCGTTTTTTCTCCGTGCGATAACTCTCGATATTCTCCTCACGCGCGTTATTGTATATGTAGCTCAAGGCGCGCGCGAGAGACAATATAAGATGCATTATTCCGTTCTCGTATTGCACTCTTATATGCTTTCGTTCGTTCAAATATTGGCCGGCTTTATTATCGCGAACGGTCGGGAGATCGGTCGGCGCGAGCCATTCAAATAATTTCTTGAGAAAATATTGAAGCTCCGGGGCGAAGACGAGAGAGAAGAGCGCGTACTCATTCAACAACGTAAAGAAGAACGCGCGCGCGAAAGTGTGCTCGGAATCACAATGAGAACCGCTGGGAGATCGCGCGGACGGGGAAAACTTGCGGACCGCGTGCGGACGACACGATCCCACGGGGGTGTCGCGAGAATTGCATAAGGGCGCGCGAACTACGCGCAAGAACGGGAGAATGACAGTTCGGTACACGCGCCACGGTACAGCAAACTTTCAAAGTGTTTCGCCTCCGGTCAGTCTCGCCGTTGTTGCTCCGAGAGTCTTCCAATTTTCAACGCGAATTTTCGGTTTTGAAAGTATGATCGCGGTTTCTTTCCAAGTGACGTACCACGGTGTAAATTTTCACTTTATCATCAAAATTTTGACCCTCTGATGAACCTTTCACTGTATTATATAACAGGAGTTGCGATAGTCAAGTAGGTTCAGTTGCAAGGATATTTACTCCTACTTTAAATTTAAACGTATTAGAAATTTCTATTTTCGCCAAACTGGCATTAAAGTAGGATCTGGTTACGCAGAAGCTAGAGCAGCGCGGTAGGTTCACATAAAACTTCTATAAGCTTTATCTCTCTGTTGAAGCTTTGTCTATTGAAGCTTTTATAGCGTAGCTATCGCGCAATAAGCGTCGCTCGACGACTACGCGCGTCTCTCTGTCGGAAATTAAATTCTCTAAATGATTTTGTTGCCTGTGAACTTTTGATCAACATCCACATTCGCATGTACAATTCAAGGGAACTTGTAACGATGTTCTTTCAATGTGATCTAGTAGCGCTTGTAATTTTTTTTTTATCGAAATAATGAGATAGAATTGTATCTGCGTTCTTACCTCGTGTATCACCATGTAACGTATCCGTCGGTCGTCAGCACCACCATGTAACATATCCGTCGGCCGTCGGAACCACCATGTTCCATGCACAGCGGGGACTGCAGTCTCGCTTTGACGCTTCCCCGACGTCGAGGTTGTCGACGAAACTCATTATTGAAACTGCCACAGACGAATTGCACTTCACAATTGCAAAGAGAAATTATCGAACACTTTCGAAGCACAACACTGTATTCACATACAGATACAACGCGACTCCGACCATCTTCCGACGGAAGGTGGTCGAAGAAATACCGAGAATCATACCTTGAACAATAATCACCGCAAGTGTCAAAATCCATTCGCCCGAGTTTCGCGGAAGCCCGATATTGTCTTGTAACGCGTGCGGATCGATATATTCTGATCAATTACGACGGATTGACCGATTAAACACAATCGCGCACACGTCGCGTCCCGTCGGGCAAGATGGCGACTGAAGGGGCGACGTACGTACGTAGCGCCAGGAACGCCGTTTGATCGCGGTCGATCGTAGGTAAGTACTTGCTCGCGCGCCCTCGGCCGTCGCTCGCGTCGAGGGCGCGCGAGCAAGCACGATTAGTACGATTGATCGCGATCTACATCGTCTCTGTCGCTACGTGTGTAGTCCCCGTTCAGTTGCCATCTTGTCTGACGGAACGCGACGCGTTGTGTTTTATCATTTAATTCGCCGGATCATTTAATGATCCGAATATCGATCCGTACGCGTTACAAGTCGTCGTGCTTTCGCGAACCCCGGGCGAAGTGATTTTGATACTTGGAGTGAGTATTGTTCGGCGTATTGTTCTCGTTATATTTTCGACCTTCCGTCGGAAGATGGTCGGAGTCGCGCGACGCGTTGTTGTGTGTGAATTGAAAGTGTTGTGCTTCGAAAGTGTTCGATAATTCACGCTCTCTTCTTTGCGCTTGTGAAGTGTAATTCGTCTGTGGCAGTTTCAATGAGTTTCGTCGACAACCTCGACGTCGGGGAAGCGTCAGAGCGAGACTGTCCCGGTGTGCATCGAACATGGTGGTGCCGACAGCCGACGGATATGTTACATGGTGATACACACGAGGTATGTAGAACGCAGATACAATTCTATCTCATTATTTCGATAAAAAAAAAAATTACAAGCGCTACTAGATTATATCGAAGGAACATCGTTATTATAAGTTCCCTTCATTCGTCAAAATCATTTAGAGAATTTAATTTATGACAGAGAGACGCGTGTAGTCGTCGAGCGACGCTTATTGCTACGTATACGAAAATAAATACCTGAGTCGAAATTTAACGTCTACATAGAACTTCAATTCTTTTTTTTTTTTTTTATGTAGGAGTAAGAGAGAAAGTAGATGCTACTTTGACGCTACAATACGTCAAAACAAATTTTTTTTCTGCAGTTATAAAATAGGGTTTAATCCTCAGCTTATGCTGCGCATTACTCTGATGGGTTCAAAGTAACATTTCGTTATATTTCGAATTATAGAAGATCAAGTTTTAAAAGAGGTGGTTCTATTCTAGGTTCTGATTCTATAAAGATAGGTTTTCTTTCTAGGTTCTAACTCTATGAAGATAGGTTTTCTTTCTAGGTTCTAATTCTATAAAGATAGGTTCATATAAGTTGAAAGAGCACTAAAAAAAGATGCTAAATTTTGACTCCAGGTGCTTATCATCTAGACATTTTGTGTATCTGTGTGTGTGTATGTAGGAAGAAATACACAAGCGCTCACAAGTTTTAGGACACCGTAAATTAACTCGCATTAAAGTAGCAGCGCAAGCCGAAGGACAAATAGAAAGTAAAGAGGGAAAAAAAGTTTCTTCTTCCGAGGAGGAAGAAGCTACAGAAAAAGAGAATTCGGGTTCATTCAAATGTTCGGTAAAGCAATTTATATAATGGGTCTCATTATTAAACATGTATATATATATATATATATATATATATATATATATATATATATATATATATTTGT